>CABHPP010139153.1:12242-34746 GCA_902168425.1 Peromyscus attwateri | reverse complement strand
ATGGGGATAGTCTTAACCCTCTGAGGGTTTCTGTGTAGTGACAGACCCTTGTTCCCTTAAAAAGTCTTGTCCTTCAGGAATAAAATCTGGGAGGCTGCTCTGTAAGTTATGGGTGTGTCAGTGAGGAAGAAAGCAGTTTCTATCTGACCAAAACTCTAACCCCAAAGCACATCTTCCTATGGAGTACTGGCCAGCTTTGAGTCTGATTATTCATCTGATTTCAGCACACTTTCCCATCCCCGTGACATCTTTTGTTGAGCCCACTTTACCCTCCTGCTGACTCCCTAAGTAGTGGGTCTCTTCACTTACATTCACTATATATTTGTTCAAGAGTCATGTCTTTAATTTGTTAAAATAGAATGTATCAGTACAGAGAGATGGCTCAGTGGTTAAGAACACTGGCTTCTCTTTGAAGGGAACTGGGTTTTTCATTCCCAGCACCCACATGGCAGCTCACAACCATCTGAAACTCCAGTTCCAGGGAATCTGATGCCCTCTCTGGTCTGCAAGGACACCCAGCATTTAAATGGTGCCAGACATACATGCAGGCAAGACACCCATATGCTAAAATAAATTTATAAAATGTTTAGGTTGTGCATCAACCCAGATGTGGTACTTTACACCTGTAATCCCAGCATGTAGGAGACTGACACAGGTGGATTGCTATGAACTCAAAGCCAGGCTAAGCTGTATGGTAAGTTCCAGGCCAGCCTGGGCTATGGAGTAAGACCCTCTCTCAAAAACATAAATACATGCCTGTACACATGCACACACACTACACATAGATACACATCCACAGAGACAAATATAATTTATAGAGCAGTTTTCTTTTTTAATAGCTTGTGCTCTGTTTTGTGGCTAACCATTATTTAGTCAACCTGTGGCCCTACCCTTAGACCCTTAGGATAGTTTTGATTCTGTATACTGCAGTGAACATCTCCAGTTCTCTTGATTTTTTAATTGCATTTTATTTATTTTGTATGTTTGTGTGCGTGTGTGTCTGTGTGGGTCACACACATGACTCGTGTGGAAGTCAGAGGACAGCTTTTGGGAGTCTGTTTCCTCCCTCCACCGTGTGAACCCCAGGAACTGAACTGAGGTTGTCATGTCTGGCAGCAAGTACCTTTACCCGCCACACAGCCCAACATCTCTGAGCATAAAATTTTTTCTATAGTTTGTATTTCCTGCCTTTGATCATGTTTTCAAGTACAGAATTGACAGGTCAGATGGTGTGAGCATATTTAAGACAAGCAATTACTACGGCGCCTGTCACACAACCAGGAAGGGAGGGCATTCCAGGGAGTCAAAACAAGGAGTCAGGGACCTCAGAGGGGATGAGGCTAACTAGCTGGGATGTGAATCCGTGACCTGGGAGGGGCTGGGAAGGAAGGAAACCAGACTGTTACTCTGTGTCCTGAATTAGATGCTCAGGGTGAAGAGAAGCCATCAATAGAGATGACTGAGGTGACACGTCAGGACCTACGTTCTCAGAGAACAAAGTGAGTGGCTGGGGGCTCCAGAGGGGCCTGACACAGTGTCAGTGAAGGCTGGGCCTGACCTGGGGCAGTGATAGGCACAGGAACAGGGAGAGGAGAGATGTTCAGAGGGGTGTGAAGGTTTGGTCTGGGCCGCCTGCTGGCTCCTGAGCGGTGGAGCTGTGGGTGGAGCTGTGGGCTGGTGGTTAGTATGTCTCCACAAATGAGCTCTGTGTGATTTCCCTTCCCTTTTCTGTTCATTCATTTCTTTCATTTGTTTTTAATCTATGATGTGGCTTCTTAGCACACTGAAAGGTGCTCAGATCACTCACAGAATTTATTACAGTCAGGATACAAGAAATGATCTGCCAAGGCCTAGAGCTCACATCCAAGCGGACCAAGAACATCACTGAGAAAAAAGACAAGACACAAAGCACACATTCCCGGGATGTGACGGGGTGTTCTTACAAAATTCGCCAGACTAAATTGTCGCAGCTATTCTCATCTCTGTATCCACAAAACCAGACCTCCAACGAGGCTTTGCCAAGAGGACACAGCTCAGCGTCCTGGACCTTACAACTAACCCCCACTGAGTTCACAGCCTGGCTCAGGATCCTGGACCTTACAACTAACCCCCAACTGAGTTCACAGCCTGACTCAGGATCCTGGCAGAGCAGAAGGTCTGGCTGACTTTTGCCTGAACCTCTAGGGAGGGATTGAAGTGCTCTTGATTCACAGGTGCAAAAAACCAAGCTCAGAGAAGTCAAGCACTTTGCCTAAGGTCCCCTGGCTGTTTACACCACCCATCCCCCAACGTGCCTGCTGGATTTTCCAGGCAGTTTTCTCTAGCTTGTCCCTACATGGGAAGAAGCATTTCTGCTCCATTGAATTTCCCTTAAGATAAGTTCTGGATTCTGGTTCTACATGGGAAACCAAAGAGCCTGACTGTCTCGTGGGTAACTGTCCACACCCACCCCTACTCTGGCACATATCACTCAGCTACCCTTCGCTACAGAAGGAACTAGAGATGATCAGATTGGCTTTCCCTTTGGAAGAAGAGGGAGCAAGTGACACCTGAATTCTGTAAAACCACACTCCTTCTGACCCGTGGGACTAGAAGTGAGCCAGAGAGTGTGGTCAGCATGAGCTACTGCATGGGAAACGCCCCACTCTCCTTCAGGATCAGATCAGATCCACTCAGCGGATTCCCGCTGCAATCTGTGGCAACTGTCATCACAAAGTCACTTGAGTTGGGAGGAGATGCAGACTTGGCTCTTGAGAGCTGACATAGGCCAGCTGTAGGACACCCATGAGTCTCCTTCGAAGTTGAGGAGTGTGCCTCAGGGCTGGAGAGATGGCTCAGCAGTTAAGAGCACTTGCTGTTCTTAAAGAGAGCCCAAGTTCAATACCCAGCACCCACATGAGGCAGCTCTCAACCTCTTACAACTCCAGCTCCAGGGGATCTGACCCCATCTTCTAGCTGGGAGCACCTGCATGCATACGGTATACATACAGATATACACATACCTAGAAATAAAAATAAACAAGTGTCCTTCGATGAGATAAGGCCTCCAGCCTCATGTGTCTCAGATTAGAAAGGACAGCACTTTTTTTTTTTTTTTTTTTTTTTTTTTTGGTTTTTTCGAGACAGGGTTTCTCCATGTAGTCCTGGATCTTGCTCTGTAGACCAGGCTGGTCTCAAACTCACAGGGATCTGCCTGGTTCTGCCTCCCGAGTGCTGGGATTAAAGGTGTGTGCCGCCACCACAGCCCGGCAGGACAACACATCTTGAATGAATTCTTTTAACAGGTTAGGCACAGCTGTGAGACCCAAGACAGTGGCTTAGCCCTTGTGTGGTCCACAATCTACTGGGGAAAATAGTCTTGAGCAAATGATCCCATACTAAGTGGCCCATTAAGTTAACATTCAGAAGTAGTCACTGCTTGAGAAACACCCCCATGTCCTTTATTTCAGAACCAGAATGCAAGGTAGAAGATCATCACCTAATTTTGGAACGTAACACGAGCTGACGTTTTTTCACTATACTTTTGTTCAGTTTGTAATATTTGAAATCAGGGTCGTTATCTTTCTAGCACTTTCAAGACATGAACCTTGGTCTCATGGTTTCACTTTTGTGTTGCCTTCTAGGTGGTCTTTGAGGCCTTGCACAATCTGGAGCCCCGTGGCTATGTTGTGGGATGGATCATCGCCATCAGTTTGCTGGTGGGAATCCTCATCTTCCTGCTGCTAGCTGTGCTGCTGTGGAAGGTAAGTCTGGTGACCACAGGTGCCTCCAGATTTCCACCCAGGACACCAGGTCACAGGCCTCCCCAGGGATGGGGAACCTAGGAAGAGGTTTTCCCTCAAAGTGCAGGTACAGAGGGGGTCAGCGCCCCCTTCAGACAGAGGATGGAATCTGGCTTCCTCTTGGACCACTAGAGAGAGAAGGGACCTCAATCACCTCATTTTATCTATCCTCAGAAAATCAAACCCATCCCGAATGGTTACTGATATCATTGCTTCAGGAGACCAGTCTGGTTCCCGTACGATGGTTGTTTGCTCCTGCACGGGAAGTGATCTCACTATGGGTGATAGGGTCTGCAAGCTGTGCTTTTCCTAGAGTCCAAGGTCACTACGGCTAGAGACAGTGTTATCCGTGACTTTGGCCTGGAAGGGGGAAGAGAGAGCTTAGGTACCGTGGATTTTTAGGTGGACACTCATTAAGAGGCAAGCAGAGCCTGACCAGAGGTAAGGAAGCACACCACGAAGGCAGAGACATCAGGCTTTTGTCCTGCTTTGAGTTACCTCATGGGCGCAAATGAATAACCAGTGCTCTTTGGCAAAGCAGTTTTTAAATGCCTATTACAGGAACAATCTCTGAGAGTACTATGGGTGGATGCTTTAAATCCAAATACTTAATTTCTTTGGGACTAGAAAACAGTACGTATACATTAATCAAACGTGATAACATTAATTAAGAAAAAAATGTTATATGGAACCAGAGGCTACATCTTGGAACTAAGTGTGTTGAGCATGGCGCTGCCTCCAGCTTGACCTGTTTCTCTGCGTGTATTGGTGTAAGTGAGGCTTTCTCACAGGGTCAGCTTATTCATGGACAATTTGTTAGTTAAATTATCCAGACAAATACTCAGTATACGTTCAGGTGAAGTACTTCTCAGTTGAAAGCCATGGGTTCCGTTCCTGTGTACACACTCACACACTCACAGGCAAGTGTGTACATGTGTGCCATGGCCAACATGTGCGAATTAGAGGGACAACTTTCAGGAGTCAGTTCTCTCCTTCTGCCGTGTATGTTACAGGGATGGAACTCTGCCAGGTTGGCGGCAGGCACCTTTGACCCCTGAGTCATCTCACCAGTTGTACCCTTGTTTTTGAGACACAGCTTCTCATTGGCCTGGAGCTCACAGATTAGGCTAAGATGGCTGGCCAGTGAGCAGTGGGAGCCTGCCTGTCTCTCCTACCCAGCACTGAGTTATAAACCAGTGCCAACATGCCTGGCTTCTTCACATGGGTTCTGAGTAGCAGAACTCAGACCTTCACGCTTGCCCAAGAGGCACTTTACCAACTCAGCCATCTCCTCCGCCCCTGTGGGTTCAGCTCTCGATCTCAAAAAATACACGTATAATAAATACAGGTTAGAGTATGTAAGCAGTCTAGAAACTCAGGGAAACTGTGTTTAGCATACCTTTCTCTGATGAAGGATCAGCGCCATCACTTTAAACTTAATGGTACTTTACTTAGAGGGGAGTCTGAAGTCTGAAGTCTATGCTCATCTTACGTGTCCACGCATGTCAGACAGCCTTCTGCTGTCCGGCAGCCTGCTGTTCCTTGACAGCAACACTGTGAACCTCTCCCTGTGTGGTTAGGAGCCCGTTTCCAGCCACATCATAATGGCAGTGCCAACTGTGTCGTCTACAGCCCCGGCCCTAGAATCCAGGCTGTCCTTGGTTGTACGTATCTTGTAACAATGCCGCGGTGAATGACCCGAGAGTCAGAAAGTTACACAAATCCTTCATTGTGTCCTCAGAATGAAACCCTAGGAATGGAGTCATGGAACGATGTAGTTCATGTTGTAAAGTGCCGTTCTGAACTGCTCCCCAGATCCACCCCCCCATGGCAGGTTTAGCAAAGTGTGCATTTTCCTGTATATTTGCCAACAGCAGATATCTCCTCCTTTTTAATCTTCCAGTTTGTCCTTTGTTTACCCCACACAGCCAGATAGACTCTTAACACTCCTTGTCTGCAGCTCCACTGCCTTCCTGCTGAGAGGGCCTCTGGCCTGGGGGTGGAGAAACAGGGCTCAGTGTTTGGAATCTGAAAAGGCCAGTGGTAGGGTAGGGGAGGCTTCTGCCTTCATGTGGGCTTTTGGAATGAGAAGAAAGCTCCCTTGCTCCAGCCACACCGGCCCAAACACAGAGCAGGAATGTCATGGCCACTCCCATTCCCCTCATGGTCTGCATGACCTCCTGGTGGCTACCCACTGAGCTCACTGCCACCCAGGGCACCATCACCCATCACCTGTGTCTCCCCGTCCCCCGGGTCCCCCCCCCCCACCCCCCCCCCCCACCTCATCCCACCTACCACCACTGGTGTGGCTTTGCTTTTGTCCTGTTTGCTAAGAGAGAATGTGGTGATAGACCACATTCCCTGTGAGAGCCACACGCACAGAGGCTGCATTCCGTAGCCTCGTTTCTACAGGAAGGAACTGAAGGGCAGCCTTCTTTACACTGCTCCCCACGGGCGCTTTATTCTTCTTTGAAGGGAAGGGAGAGGATACACATACTCTCCTCTGCATCAAACACATTATCGAATGTAACTTGCCATCATCCCTCATGGTGACGAGTCTAATACCAGGCGGTGAGGGTCTAGGGTGAGCTAGGGCATGGTGACTTTTGCCTTGTTGGTACTTGGAGGGAGTCAATGCGGGCAAAGATGCATGCTTCTCTCCGATGCTCAGCAGAGCTGACTGCTCCTTGTTGATCTCCATAACCACCTCACACTTCCCATGTGGCAATCTCTTGTCTGAGATGAGGTACAGGAGTTGGTTGACTGTTGACACTTGATGACTGGGGGCTTGTTACAAGGACCTCCATCTCTCTCTAAGTCCATGACAGAACGTGATGTCTACTTTCTTGAACCCTGATGGCTGAGAGACTCAGGGTTCTGGCCACCCGTGAGTGAGTGTTTTGGTGTTAGAATGAGCCACAGGTCACCTTCAGACACCCCTGCAGTGGCCCCAGTTGGTTCTAGCTGGCCTTCTTCCGGGGTTTCCACATTCACCTTTGCCAGCTGATTTCTCTACGTGCTAACTTGGTGACCTTTGTGTAAAGCCTTCTAGATCCGACTCTCCAGCCTGCTCCCCTGCCTCAGGGGGCTTTTCTCAACTATGCTGTTAATTCAGTACAAACATGGGTTTCATCTGAGTGTTCTGGGAAGGTGAGGCACACACACACACACACACACACACACACACACACACACACGTACATGTATACACACAGGCACGCACACATACACATTAAATTAATTAATTTTAAAAATAAAAAAGGTGGCTGGTGAGATGACTCGGCCAGTAAAGAGGCTTGTTTCCAAGTCTAACAACCCAAGTTCGATCCCTGGGACCTTTAGGAAGAGACCAGACTCCCACAAGTTGTTTTCTGATCTCTATATACACACGTGCACACATGTGACACAAAAATTAATTATAATTTTAAAAAATCTTGGGCTGGGCGGTGGTGGCGCATGCCTTTAGTCCCAGCACTCGGGAAGTAGAGCCAGGCGGATCTCTGTGAGTTTGAGACCAGCTTGGTCTACAGAGCAAGATCCAGGACAGGCACCAAAGCTACAACTCTGTCTTGAAAAAAAAAAAATCTTGGTACAGTCTTCATATCAGAGGGTTGTCCATGTCAGGCATGGCTATAAGACCGTCTGGCTCCTACAGAGAAGAAGCAGGTGGCATGGGGAGTCTTTAGGGAAAAAAGTCTTTGTTAAGGACTATGTGAGTCTAGGAGAGGTTGGAAAAAGCAGGTGAAATGAAGGATAATTTTAAAGACCTACATTCCCTACAATGTTGGACTGTAGACACTTTGTAAACTCTGATTCCTACATCTACTACCTAAGAATAATGCGTTTTGGGTACTGAGTAGCAATTCAATATCAGTGGCACAATGCAGAGAAACCAGCTGAAAACTGGCTTCCGTCCAGCCCAAGGTCTGACTTGTTAGACCTTACCAGTTTGGGCTTATTACTATCCTCTGTGTGTAATCCCCTCCACTGCCCCTACAGACCCCACTGGCTGGCACCTGCCCTCTGGCTGACCAGGCAACATGTCTCTAAGAACACATCAGGGACAGATGGCCAGAGGTCAGGCCCTCTTCCTGTGAGGACACATCTACTGAGTTGATCCCTTCTACTGTTTTTTAATTTCATAAAAGATTTATTTTATGGGGAGCTGGGGGGGGGGGTGTCAGAGGACAACCTATAGGAATGGGTTCTCTTTCCTCCACGTGGGTCCTGGAGATTGAACTCAGGTCGTCAGGCTTAGCAACAAGCTCCTTTACTCACTGAAACACCTTATAAGAGGCCTGGGTTCCCTTTTAGAGTGCAGCTGGACATTGTTGCCTGTGGTTGGTCATCTGTGTCCTATACACGTGAGCCAAAAATGACTGTCCCAACGCTGTGTGTTCTAAACACAAATGTTGGTGTGAGACCGAAAGCTCATTAGAGAGCAGACTCGGCCAGTGCCTTCGCAGTCCACACAGGCCTGTGGACCTACATGCTTGGTGCTCCACTGGGTGCCAATGCCTTTATTCAACAGGTGGCATCAGGTTCCTTCCTGGTGGCATACCCGAGTAACTGGACAGAGGCAAACAACAGACCTCCTACTGTTTTGAAACCCTCTGAGAAAGGCACTTGAGTGGCAGAGAGGAGCAAACAATACTTGGCCTCGTTCACTGGCCCCTGATCCTTGTGACATGTGTCCTGTGAGATTCCTATCTATCTGAAATAGAAACCCCTCAGAGTTCCACAAATGCCTTCTCCAGAGTGTGCTCAGCCCACCCAGCCTCCCCTCTAGACCCTGCCATTATGCTCCCCAGGACCTTCTGAAAGGGCCTGCTGATGGCCCAGACTCTCTCACGCTTGGCAGCCAAAGGACCTGGCTCCTACACAAAATCCACAGCAGGGCCCCAAGCTAAGCAAAGCCCTGAAATGGATCCTAATCAACCTTCTCAGAGCTGAGCTGTCCGTGGACACTGGGAAACGTAATTTAAACTTGATGTGCGAGGATTACAGTAGCCTGCCAAACCACTGCGCAGGAGGAAGACTTTGAAACATGAAACTCTTTCAAGGGAGAAAATTCAAAAGCTTCAGCCCCTGGCTGGGTTGGAAGATACCCCAGCCTGGTGCCTCTTCCTAGAGGCCCGTTTACGGGAAGGTTGAACTGCTCAGAGGTACAACAGCATGGGGATAGCGTGTCTGAGAAACACCTTCAACTCATTAATGCCAGCTAAGCAGAGAGAGAGAAAACATGCTCAGGCATTTGCCCTTTAGAAGGAAAATGCCTCCCTGCATCCCTCTACCCCTTTTCCAAACCCGTCCCTCCTTGTTTGCAGTTGCCAGACACACAGGCCACCCTTCAGTGGAGTAGCTCATCCACTACCCTCAACCAAGGACCTTCCGTCTCTTTTCTTTCCTGACTGACACTTTTTCAAAACGAGATGATTTGAAACAGTGCCGTTGTTTGGCCAGGAAGAGCCAGTCCTGCCTTGTCAAGTGACGGAGAGATGGGGTGCAGGAAGGGCTTGGCTGCCCCCCGACAGAGCTAGTTGAAGGCCTCCATCGGCTGGAACCATTCCAAGAGCCTTGTATTCTAGAGCTTTCTTAGAGAGCATGGTTTTTATTGGGGAGCATCACTTGTGACTCACAACAAAAATGCTTAGCAAATGAACATCTGCAGAGTGGCACAGAGAACGTGTGAGGTTTGGCAGCCACTCCAGAAGGGTGACCACCTTACCTCCAATACAGACTGAGAAAACCCATCCCACCTTTCAAAAGCGGGTATAGTCATGTGCACACATGGACACATACTCCCAAACCACCACCAATACCCTCCCCCCCCCCCAAAAAAAAAAAAAAAAACAAGTGCCAGTGACGTGTGGTGGGACTGGTTTATATTTGGAGATAAATATTGGTCTGATACTATGTCCTCAACATCTTGAGATGGAGACGTGCTATGTAAACAGCCAAATTAACTAAGAGGTCCATAAACACAAGGCCAGAGCTAGTTCGATGGAAGAGTGTGTCCTAGGTCATTAGAATGGCTGCCCAAGAAACACCCCAAAGGCCAGTGCACAGAGAGGCACCCCCAAGGGACCAGATGCCCTGGAGTTGTCTTGCCGTTCTTATTACCCTTAAGTGGGCTGGACCAGGACTGAGTACCTCAGAACTGGGTCAGTTCTTATTTCTTCCTCTGGGTTTATTGACTCACCCAGCACCCACCTAAGGACAACTGAGACCAATCTGCTACTTTGCCGATTTTCTGGCAGGCTTGGAGACACATCATGTTAGTCTACAGGAGGCATCTGGGAGCTGCTCTCTGGGGTTACTGTTGGGACCAGAAGGTACTCTGCTTCTCCAGACCTCCAGCTGAACAAACCTTGAAGCTAGTCATGAAGTTTCCTCATAGGACAGACGGTTTCTCCTGCAAACAGGATAATTATAAACAAAACATCTGACCCCTCCTGGAACACAAGCCTTGGAAGATTCCAGAAAGGGTTAGGGAGAAACAACTGACTCCACTGGGTGGAACTGTGAGGTCGCTATGGGTACAGCCTATGTTTGTTATTAACCATTTCCCAGAAGTCTTCAGGGTGGGCTTAGTTGGCAGCTCAAGACTTCCCAGAATTCCTCCCAAATACCCAGGGGTGCTAATAAAAGCAGGTATGTGTGCCCAAGGGAGATCTGCAGGAGAGAAAAGAACATGAAGTCTTGCAAGTTTTGGGGCATTTCATAATTTGCTCTCCTTAGCTGGGTAGTGCTGGCACATGCCTTTGATCCCAGCACTCAGAAAGCAGAGGCAGATGATCTCTGAGTTCAAAGCCAGCCTAGTCTTCAGAGTGAGTTCCAGGACATGACTACACAGAGACCCTATCTCAAAAACAACAATAATGATGATAATGATAACGATGATGGTGATGATGATGATAATTCTCTCTGCTTTACAGTGTATCCATACTTTAACATGAGACTAAAATTTTTATTTGGTCCTTGAAGTTTGCTAAGATTAACACTGACGCACTCTTAACATACAAATGTTACCATATGAGACCATGGCTAAGTTCTTTAGCCTGATCATAGCAGACATTTCTCAACATATACATGTATCAAAACATCATGTTTAGTACCTTACACATATTTTTAAATCTGTCAACCATCCTCAAGCCAGGGGAAAGCTCTTTAGTACTTACTATTGGAGATTGAACCTAGGACCTGATGCACACCAAAAAGGACAGCCCAGCCCTAGAAAGCCTTTTTTTGTTTGTTTGTTTGTTTTTTGTTTTGTTTTGTTTTGTTTTGTTTTGTTTTGTTTTTTTGTTTTTTGAGACAGGGTTTCTCTGTGTAGCTTTGCACCTTTCCTGGAACTCACTCTGTAGCCCAGGCTGACCTCGAACTCACAGAGATCCGCCTGCCTCTGCCTCCCGAGTGCTGGGATTAAAGGCGTGTGCTTTGTAAAAGTAAAATACATCATGCTACTGATTCTCCAATTGTTAATAATAGGGTCATTTTTTTGTTTTTACTTTGTGTTGAATTTGTTTATTTCCCTTCAATGTTTGAGTTCTCAGCCAGGCCTGTTAGTACACACCTTTAGTCCCAGCATTCAGTAGGCAGAGGCAGGTGGATCCCTGAGTTTGAGGCCAGCCTGGTCTACATAGCAAGTACTAGGCCAGCCAGAGCTATATGGTGATACACTGTCTGAAAGTGTGCGTGCGTGCATGCATGCGTGCATGTGTGTGGATTCTCAGCATTTACCTGAAGATTCTGATTATGATCTATCTGTCATGGTAGACTATCCATCTGTGTGTATGCCAGCCTGTGTGTATAATTTTATGATATAAAGATGGCTAAAGAAAGGAGGTGAGGCTTCTTCTCACTTAGGTGGGTGAACTCCTGAGTTCTCCTTCAGATATTTAACTTTGGAGACTGCTAACTGCCCAGGCATCTGGGGCTCAGATCCTGGCCATAGGAGTGGGTAGGAATGGCCATGCAGCACTCAAGGTATGTTGTGATAGGTTGAAGGGTGTTGGCTGCCCTCCCTGGAAGTATGTGAAGAGTCACAATTAAGACAGGTGTCTCTTAGGTACAGGACCTACATGCTAGGTGATCAATAGGGGTGGGACCTACACATGCTAGGTGATCAATAGGTGCGGGACCTACATGCTAGGTAATCAATAGGGGTAGTATTGACTAGTTGGCACAAGGCACCCACCATACAGTGTAGTGGCTATGCAAACTAATATTCACTCACTCAGTCACCCACTTATTCTTTGTGTGAGTGTGAGTGAGTGTGTGTGTGTGTGTGTGTTGCTGGGAATAGAAGCCAAGGCCCTGTGCAGACAAGGTAGGTGCTACACCACTAGGTCGTTCCCAAGTCCTCCCTTTTGTTCTGGTCCCTTTCACTTCATCTGCCTGAAACTCTGGGTTTGTTAGAGTAAGATGCTCTACTGCCATCTGTTGGGAAACGGTCCTTGTAAACTTTTCTATGATATCTGGCAGCCCTGAGCTCTTGTGCGCAGTGCACAGCCTGTACTGCCACAGTCAGCCTTCCCTAGCCACAAGAATGCACTGTGTTTTAAGAAATGGTCTTTTGGAGAAGACATACACATCTGTGGCAACTCAGCCTCCCAGGTACATAATCATCAAAGGTTGATGATGACTGGGGTCAGAACTCTTAGACCACTGGGTGCTGGAGGGGAGAGTGGAGTTTACAAGACTGTTTCTGCACGAAGAAGAGAGCTTGGTCCAGGTGTCTGCAGGAGAGGACAGTGCCCTTACTTTGTTGATGGCAAGAATGACACCCATAATGATATGAGTATGTGAGCGTCATCATTGAATTAGCTGCTCTAAACCCTTTCACCACAGCCTAGCATGGGCATGAGAAGTGAGCCATCTTGTTTTCATTTTAGAATGAATAAGAGCTCTAGTTCTGGAGCTGGGGAGGTGGCTTAGTGGTTAAGAGCACTTGCTCTTCCAGAAGATTCAAGTTTAGTTCTGAGCACCCATGTTAGGTGGCTTACAACTCTGTAACTCCAGCTCTAGGTATCTGAGGCCTGTAACTCCAGCTCTGGGTATCTGATACCCTCTTGTGGCCTCTGCAAGCACCTGTGGTGATGTGCACATAGCCACACAGATACACACACACACACACACACACACACACACACACACACACACACAGAGTGACCCAGGAGCAGCATGTCACAAGTCTCCTTGATTGGTGCCACAGTCACCTGGGGTTACCAATGGAATCATTACACCATCAGCAGCCAGAAGTGTAGGCTAAAGACACTTTCTCCTTATATCCATGTTTAGTTTCATGATTGAATGATTGAGTTGTTCTAGTTTCATATCTGTTGCTGTGATAAAAGATCCCCCCACCCCACCCCAAAAAAGCCGCGTAGGGGAGAAAGGTTTATTTTAGCTCATAATTCTGGGTTATGGTTCATTACTGCAGGAAGTGAAGGCTGCAGGAATCTGAACCAGCCAGTCACACAGCATCCATAGTCAAAAGCAGAGAGAAATGAATGTGTACATGCTTGTGCTCAGCTCACTCTCTGCACCTGTTCAGTCCAGGATCTCATGCCTAGGGAATGGTTCTGCCCACAGTGGGCTGGGACTTCCCTTGTCAGTTAACAGTGAAAACAAACCCTCACAAACCAACTTGATCCAGACAGTCTCTCACTGAGATGCTCTTCTCAGGTGATTCTAGGTTGAATCAAGTTGACAGAATTAACCATAACAGGTTTTCTCAGACTCTTACAAGCTGTCCTTCAAAGACCTCTGTTCCTTTCCTGCCATTCAAACTGCACAGCCTTGTGGGGCCTGCTGGAATTGAGTAAGGTTTCCTTGACAATGTGGGGGAGACAGTCTCATCTTGTGCTAGGCCGGTAGAGGCCCCTTCAGTGGAGAAGATGGGTGGTGTCACAAGAAAATCTCTGATCTCCACCTGCTTCTCTGCCTTGCAGGAGCTCATGGCCATCCATAACTCTCACTCCAGGAAATCCCATGCTCTCTTCTGGCCTGACCTATTAAGGCACTGCATGCACATGGCGCATAAGCATGCACATGGGAAAAACGCTCATGCACATAAAAATAAATATTTTTTTTAAAGAAGGGTCTCTCCACACCAATCAGTTTAATAAAGATCACCATCCATAAGGCATGCCCAGAGGCCCATCTCTGAGATGATTCTAGATTCTGTCAGGTTGAAAATTGGTCTTAACCATCACAGGCTACAAAAAGTTGCTTAAACACTGGACAGCAACAGTTGTAATGGCTGTGTGAGATAGGCCAGACACTCATCTTACCAAGTGTGAAGAGCCACAGACCAAATGCAACTTCAGGGCAGGGGTAGAAGAAAAAAGCTGAAGAAACCTGCCACCCTGAATCAGGATGCAGAGGCAAGAGGAATCCATGCTGTTGACACCAACATGGAGTTCATGTATCATGTATTCATGTATCACTTATCCATGTATCCTGAATGCTACAGACATGAGAGGAAGTTCTAGATGGCAGCAAGGCAAAATGAGACACACACATCCCATACTTTAAAAAGTTTGTCATGTAAGAGCAATATTTGTCAAATAGGCCCACAGGTGGCTGATGTCTCTCAGGACATTAATAAGTCTGTATAAGGATTGAGGGTGTAACTTAGTTGGTAAAGTGCTTGCCACATAAACACAAGGACCTGTGTCCATCCTCAGCACCTGTATAAAGCCAGGCACGGTGGTCTCTGCTTGCAATCCCAGTGCTGGGGATGTAGAGACAGTCAGATCCATGGAGCTTACTGGCCAGGCTGGCCTACTCAGCATGGTCCAGGCCACTGAGAGACTTGTTTCAAAAATCAAAGTGGAGAGCTCCTGCCTGATTCTGACCTCCACACACACAGACATATATACATTATACACTTACACACACAAACACATAAATGCATACACACATAAATACACATGCATATAAACACATTTACACATAAGCACTATACACATAAACCCTATACACATAAACAAACACATAAACACATACACACGTAAACACACATTAACATACACACGTGCCAGGTGGTGGTAGCACATACCTTTAATCCCAGCACTCAGGAGGCAGAGGCAGGCTGATCTCTGTGAGTTCAAGGCCAGTCTGGTCTATAGAGTGAGTTCCAAGACAGCCAGGGCTGCACAGAGAAATCATATCTCAACAACAACAAAGAAAAACACACACACACACATAAATACACAAACATATAAACACATATATACATAAACACACATGCAGGAGGGAAAACAAGAGGGTGGCTTGTCCCATCAGTAGTCAAATCCTTTGCTGAACTACGGTCTGTCACAAATCCTAGAAGAATGAAGCTTTTCCAAACTTGATTGACCATGACATATTTATCTTTTTTTGAAAAAAAACTAAACACCCAGTAACTGGTGCTTCCCAGCACCCAGTTTGGGGACACTTTCCCAAACGCCTGTGCAATGAACAGCTTGCTGGGAGAGAGACCACAGGGAGTCAGTGTGGCTTGAAAAGTGGATCCAAGTGGATCTTTGCTTGCCAGTATGTTTTCTGAACTCTTTCTCCTCACTTCCCCAGGCCTGGGAAGAGCTGGGTTCTGCCTCCTCATAGCTCAGGCTGCCTGGGAATCCAAACCCATCCTAACCCAGAGCCTCTCCTACCTGTCTTTCAGATGGGCTTCTTCCGCAGAAGGTACAAAGAAATCATCGAAGCTGAGAAAAACCGGAAAGAGAATGAAGATGGTTGGGACTGGGTCCAGAAAAGCCAGTGACCCGCCGTGCCAGTCATGATGCCCTCATGTTCCCGTCACCAGCCTGTGGTCCCTGATCTTTGTATCTTCCATATTTGGAAGAAAGAAATCTTCTCCAGATTTTCCGGAGGCCCCACTGATGCTGTCCTCTTCTCATCCTGTCAAGCCCGGCGCCGACCTGAGATGGCCACCTCCAGCCAGGTCACACGACTGGGGCCACCACCACTTCCCTTTACAACCAAACTCAGAACTTCAGAAAGATGAGCTACAGAGCAAAGTAATATTTATGGATACAACAATGCGTGGTCAACCCTCAGGGGAAAACTGTTACCTAAAAGTATTTTTTATAAATGTAAGCCTTTTATATTGATTGTGTCTTTATATTTGTATCAATGTTTTATTATTTCTATTAAATAGTTCTATAATTCACTCAAGCACTGAAATCTTGGAAATACATGTACCTGCATACAAATTTTAAAGGAGAAAGAACTTACTGTACTTTGGAACTTGCTGTTAAAAAAAAATGCAGATAAAATAAACTAAAGAAACCTCATGAAATGAATCTGCCAAGCTGGGAGTACTGCAAAAGCACCGTGGATATGGCAAGACCATCTAAGACATTTCCCATTGTCATCACCTGGAGTCGAGGCAGAGCGCTTGAAGAAGTATCAGTGCTTTCTCTTAGGGACTTCTCACTGGGAGATTCCCAGCAGGAGCTGGGATGAAAAGCCTGGTTTCCTCATGCTCTGCACCACCCTGATGCATTCAGCAAGCACCTCACCCTCCTCCCTCTGGAGTCAACAAGCGCTGGATAGACAACTGGTCAACCTCAGAATAGCATCTCATCCCAGGCACCATGCACCAGGGTTCAAAACCCAGGACTGAAGCTGTGCTCTCTCAGCAAAGATGTGTCTGTGTGTATAAGGTGTTACCTTGTGATGTAACTTCAGTTCAAGGGTCTCCATTTCCTCTGTCACTCTTGCTGTCCCCAAATGGTAATGTTGCAGATTCCTTCCCAGAGAGGATAGCCCCACTTGATTTATGTTTAGGTCTTAGGTGGGATTCTTAAGAGTCAAAGCCTGGAATAAGGACTTGGGTGCAAGTAAGTTATTGAGGAAGTCTTCTCAGAAGCTAGCAGTGAGGCAATGGAGAATACAATACAGGAAAGTAGGGGAAGCCAAGCAACAATGTCACTTTAGGGGATAATCCACAAAGTGACTTCAGCCCAATTGGATCTAGTCGCCAAGTCAGGCTCAGAGTGCCCTGACCAGATGTCAGGAAGCTGGGCTTTTGTGGTCCCACACCTGCAGGGGATGTAAACTTTCTGCCCTTGGTTCTTGCAAACACGATGACTCTGTCCCCTAGAGGGCAGCTTCAGAGGCAACTGGAGAGACCCAGAAATCATGCAAAGAACTCTGAGCCAAGTGCTTTGGTGTTCCCCTGCCCCAAACAAGTGAATGCTATCTTCAGCTTTGGGAAACCCAAAAAGCCCTAAGTCAAAGCTGGTCCTAGAAGTCAAATGTTGCATCTGACCCTGGGATGGAAACCGGGTTCACTGCAAGGCTGGGGCAGCCCAGGAAACCAGTGCACACCAGTTTATAAGTTTTATCAAAAGAAATAAGAAAAGGAGTCTTGGCTTTACCAGCCATGTACAGCCTGGACTATTGGTCGGGCACCGTGCAGGATGCTGGTGATCCCCAGAGAACACAGCCTCAGGGTAGGAAGCCATCTCACAGTAGGTGTGGAGTGTGGACTCTCCATGAACCCCATGTGCAGCTGTGCTATGATGATGATGACGTGTGGATCATGGTTTCCTTTAATAAATCATTTGAGATTCTTAGGTGGTGAGACCACAACAGCACCATTGCAATTTTAGCCAAATGCATCTGTCCCAATGGCCTGCTTCCTGCAAAGGGTGTGGCTTCATCAGGGTCAGTGGAGAATGGTGACTCGTGTCCACAGTTCAGTTAGCCAGCAGAGCCGCACCTGAGGAAGTGTGGACAGGAAGGAAGGGCAGACTCAGCTGGCATCTGGCCACTTGTGCCCTGTCATGAATGGTAAACCCTCATGAGTAGTCACGTGTTAATAAGGCACTGCAATTCCATAAAGCAGATTTTAAGAAAACTATATGGTAGCCCCAGAAGCAAATCCTAACAGCCACCATAGGAAGCATCTTTGCCTGTCTGATAATGCTGAGTGCCAGGTGCATGAGAGCCAGGGATGTAGCTGCTCAGCAGAGGAGGAGTGGAGCATTGTCTTGGAATTCTCTCGCCTGAGTAGTTCAGCATCTTCACTGCAGCCTTCTTTGGGTGATCAGGGCAAGAGGGCAGGTGTGTTGATATGCCTGTATTCTCTCTCTAGAACAGTCTTAAAAACCCAGTGTGTGGTCCATTGTACCCTTTTGCCTCTGAACTCACTGTGGAAGCCCTGCAGACATTCTCATGGGCACTATCATTTGTCTGCTTCCGTTTTTTTAGCTGTGTCTTCCATGGTTTTAACCAGCTCTCTAGACTGGACTGAAATGTTCTGTTTTGTTTGTTGTTTTTAATATGAAAAAGGACCCTTGTAAAAAAAAAATCGACTAATGCAATGCCCCTTAAAAAAAAAGTGACCCCCTTCTTCTCAGTTTACATAGGACTCAAGAAAGTCTGGAGCATCCCCGAGGTGAGTCCCTGCCACAAAGAGGCTACACAGTTTAGAAGCAGGAGAAGACCAGCGAGAGGGACCTGAGTAGCTGGCTTTGGGCCAACTGACCAACACACCCTGTGTCCCCATCGTCATGGTCTCAGGCAGTGCCCAGAGGTTTGGCAGGCTTCGTGAAGTCCCCCACACCAAATACTGTGTAACCTACTTTGTTAAAGGCAAGATATTCTCAACAAACAGTATCCATGCTCCTGGTGACCAGCGGTGCTGTGTGCTGTGCTGTCTGTTAAGCCCCAGTGTGGAAGGTGTGGAAATGTTACTCAATTTATTTAAGGTTAGGATAGCTTTATACCTGACATCCCTAGGAAAGGAGTGCCCAGTTTCCACTCCCTGAGATTTAGAGGTGCTACAAAACATTGTCATTGGAGGGATGGACAGCTCAGTAACAGAATGTCTGCCTGACACACACGAAGCTCTGGGAGAACCATCCCTCTAGTAAACAAAAGGCAGAAACTGAGTATCATTTCACAGCTCCTCGAAAACACAATTTTCATAGGTGTGGGTTTTTAATACATGGAGTAGTAAGATGCACGACAGGGAGTATTTTCTAAGATAATGGCTGAAGGGAGGGCTGCAGAGCCGACTGGGGCCTAAAGAGCCTTCTAGAATGTCTTCTGAGTCTTCAGCACATGACGGGAACGCTGAGTGACTCTCCCGATGTGGTGCAATGCTCTCCACAGCACACTGATCTGGATTTGGCTTCCGTTCAGTTTGCTTCGTTTGATGCTGATGTGCACAGTGTGGTTGGCAGTGTGAGTTTAAGCTTTCTGAGTGGTTTGTTGCATGGCAGGCACCCTCCCTCCCCGGCTCTCTGCACGTCTGCAGCTTTACTGAGGTATCCACACAACGCACACTGCCCGAGAGGATTTGGGGTGGGAGGGCTGTCCCGCCTGGCTGTGTCGTGTGTCTGCAGTCACTTCTGATTCACTTGCACTGTTTGGGAAATGCCAGGTTTACAAAAATATGTGTTTGGAATTAAAAAAAAAAAAAAGGCTTCAAATGACCCCAGTGTCTCTGACTGTCGTTTCTTTGCTGCTAAGAACTTTGTAAGGTTCTGAAGAGGGAATTCCAATACGATATGATGCAGGCATTGAAGAGCACACTAAGAGCTGCTTACTCTCACAGGAGCACCTCACAGGATGGGGCTGAACCTGTCCTTGAGCCCATAATTTGGATACCTCCTTCTCTGTGCATTGTCTGCCTGTCTGGGATGTGACTGGTGTCTATCTGTTTAGGGAGAAATACACCCCAATGAAATGTGTGAAAGCAGACCTCTTTCACATGTATCTGTAAGTCATTGAGCATTTGCCCAGGCTAGCCTCAAACCTGTTGTGTAGCCGAGGATGGCCAAACTTCTAATCCTCCTGCCTCTATCTCAAGTACTAGGATTACAGGTGTGTGCCACCACATCTGGTTTATTTGGGGGTAGGAATTAAACCCATTCCAAGCAAGTATTCCACCAAGAGCACTAACATGCCCAGCCCCATGGAAGCTTTCTGCTGGTTCTCGCACACGTCTAGACACTGTGTTTTCTTAGATTCTAAATATCCATTTGCTATTGCATCATCATTCTTATCCCAAATACTGTTCATTTGTGGATTTTCCCCCCTAGATATTACCAACAAAGATCTACCTAATATATTGCTCGTTTTCAAGAATAAGCCTTTGGCTCTGTGGAGTCCACTGGGTTTTGCTTTCTAGTTCATCAGTTATAGCTTCCACGTGTATGAAAATGTCCTCTACAGACTTCATTGTTAAATTCACACATGGGCTGCAGAGCTGGCTCAGCAGTTAAGCTCACTGGCTGCTCTTTTTTTCCTCTGGTGATTCCCATTCATGGGTGTGTGTTCTTCATGCAGCTCATTAGTCGTTTATTTACTGTTGGCCCGTGGTTGGTGACTTTCCTTAGAAAGTTCTTTGTGGTCATTCTTTGAAGCCTAGGATGATGTGTGCGCCTGCAGAGAGCATTTGCCTTTACCTCTGCCAAGCTCCCATCTGGGGTCGGGCCTTGGGGTTTAATGGACCACCCATGGAATATGCACAGCAAATGCACTCGGAGGCCAGCCTGCGGCTTCCTCTTCAGGGTGGGATTCCATCAGCATCCTTGCATTGCCCTGTCCTCTGCTCAACACCATGGCAGCTTTCCACAAAATCTCAATCCTTGAGAGTACTGGTCCAAGGCAGCATTCCTGTTCCTGATTGGCTCTTCCATCTGCCCATTCATTCATGATTAGGTATTTGGCCGTATATCCCAGACTGGCCTGGGATCTGGAATCCTCCTGCCTTACCCTCTAAAGTAATAAGTTCACAGTTATGAGCCACCATGCCCAGGTGAGCTGCCACTTTATAGGTCACTGAGTCCTGCAAGGCCCTGAAAACTGAACTTCCATTTTGTTAGCTTTGGCATAGGCTTAGGATAGAAGTGAGAGAATCTCTTCCCATGAGCCTCTCTCCACCGCCACCTTCATTCAGGCTTTGGCTTGGGAATTTCAAACTCCTGTTATCTCTTTAGTGGTTGGTTGAGACAGGGTCTCACTATGTACCCCTGGCTGTCCTGGAACTCACTCTGTAGACCAGACTGACCTCAAACTCACAGAGATCTTCCTGCCTCTGCCTCCCAAGTGCTGGGATTAAATGTGTGCGTCACCACTCCAGGCTTCTTCAGTGGTTTTAATATGTTCCTAAAACATTTTTTTTAGGACAACAAGACAGCTCAGCAGGTAAAGGCACCTGCTGCCAAGCATGCCCATCTGAGTTCAGTCCTCAGGACCTTCATGGCAGAAGGAGAAAACTAATTCTTGAAAGTTATCCTCTGACTCCCACACATGCACCCTGATATGTACACATCCCCAGCATGTAAATGAATATATAAATAATGATTCAAATGTTATTCTTTATTCTAAACATGCTTTTGAGAGGACTAGTCTACACGTATTCCAGGTCAGAAGTCTGAATATCTTCCCAAGTACCCAGCCTCCTCATCTGCATGTAGATATTTGTAACATTTTTACTATAAGAAACAAAAACTTTAAGTGTGCAGAAAAGTTGAAATAATTTTATCATAAACACTCAAGTACTTGACATCTAGATTTACATCAGCATTTTATTACATTTGGTTTGTCATGTGTCTACCAGTCTTTCCATGAACTCGTGTTTTATTTTTATGATATTCAAAGTAAGTTATAGATGCAACACATTTTATTCTGGATGTCAGTAGATTTTTCTGCTTGTTTGATCTGTAATCATATTTTTCATCTATGATGCCTATTTGATTCTTTTGAAATCTGCTTGGGCAACATTAACTTTTTTTTTCACCCATAAATACTTGCTTATCATTCATTTCTTTAAACATATTAAGCTTAATTGTTTCATTAACCATAATTTTGGGTTAATCATCAAATTCTAGGGAAGGTAACTATATCCTTTGTTATCCAGTCTATGCATAATGCCAAAGTTCAGGGTTTATCTCAAGTCCTTATTCAAGTAGTCTTTGAAACTGGATCATCTCAGCTAGCCCTCTCAAAATTGCTCTGAGCACTTTGTAGTCCAAAGCTGATCTGTAGATGATGTTTGTCAGCTTAGTGATATTATTATTGTCCATGTGGAATTGTTGTTGTTGTAGGGCCCCATCTTCTTCCTGGAGACTTCAGTTGATGTTAGGCCTGGCCGTGATTTCCTGCAGAAAACTAAGAGACTCGAACACAAAGACATATATATGCAGCTAATTGAAGCCTTTTTTCTAGAATTAGTTAGTACTCTAAATGACCATTCATATCTTAACAAAGTTTAAAATGTATATGTATATATATATATATATCTGCATATATATATATTAATCTTGTAAATTTTGATATAAAATTTATACTTTAAGAAAAGGTTAAAGAATCAGAATAGAATCAAAGAGTTGAGATTAGTAATAGAATAATCCCTTAATTAACTTGATTTTTCTCCTGTCCCATAGCAGAAGATGGCTCTTTTCTTCCGGCATGATACAGGGAGTTTGCATTTTCCTTTTAACTACATGCTTGACTTTAAAGAAGGAGAGAGCCATTCTCCAACTCCAAAGTCAGCTTTAAATTTTAATTGAACTGGGACTACAAGAAGACCAATAGTGTTAAATGTCTTTAGAGAAGAGCAGAAACAAACATTTAGGGATATGGTGATATTTTAATTGTACTGAAATGTGATTTTATTTGTATGTTAATAAAGTTGCCTGGGGGTCAGAGCTAATAGCAAGCCATAGCAGAAACTAAACGGTGGTGGTGCA
>CABHPP010139153.1:0-12232 GCA_902168425.1 Peromyscus attwateri | reverse complement strand
CCCACTGGAAAAAGCAGCATTGTGTCAATAAGGAGAAAAGAAACCTGAATGTGAAACCGGCTTGGAGGAAAATGAGTGTCACTATCAGAGAAGAACTGGTCTTTTGGCAGCTCAGGCCTTTCTGAGAAGAAAGGAAATGCAAGTTGGCAGGAGCCCCCGTGAGAGCCCCTTGGAAGCGCGGGAGGCCACAGCACTGGCCGAAGCCCAGGGGAATCATCCTGTTTGCAGACCTGTCCAAGGGGCATCCATGCCACTTCCCCCTCCAGGTCTGCCATTCCTCTCTCCTGCTTGAAGTCCCAAGCTAAGCTCAGGGCCGTTCTAAACTCTGGAAACGCCAGCTAGAGTCATTCAAGATTAAGAGCAGGAGACAGCCTTTTTGTCAGGGAGACAGCATATGCAGAGCAAAGTAATAGATGTACCCATGAGCTGTGTCTTAACCTGTTGGCATCCCTCTTTATCTCTCCATGTGTCTCAGGGAACCACACAGTCTCCAGCTGGGAGTTTTGTTCCCTGAGGACATGGGGATCCAGTGAGCACATATCTAGTAAATTCTAGCTTTCACATCCTTTATCCAGCACATAAAAAGTGCTCATCTTAGCACCTGACAGTATGCTACTCAGCCTAAAACAGACACATCTCCCTCCGTTGAGGCTTTTTTAATTTTTAATTTTATATGCATGAGTAGTCTACCTGCACGTAGTCTACGATGCATGCAGTACCCATGGAGGCCAGAAGAGGGCATCGGGACCTCGGCTTCTGGAGTTCCAGGTGTTTGTGAAGCTCTGTGTAGGTGCTGACTATGGAACCAGGGTCCTCTGGGAGAGCAGTAACTACTGGGTCATCTCCTAGGCCCATTTTATTATGTTCTGATATTGTTGTCATTGAGACAAGGTCTCACTTTGTAGCCCTAACAGGCTTGAAACTATGTACAACAAACTCAAAAACTTGCAATAGCTGGACAGTGGTGGCGCACACCTTTGATCCCAGAACTCAGGAGGCAGAGGCAGGCAGATCTCTTTGAGTTCGAGGCCAGCCTGGTCTACAGAGTGAGTTCCAGGACAGCCAGGGCTACACAGAGAAACCCTGGAAAAAGAAAAAGAAAAACAAAGCAATGTTCCTCTGTCTGTGGAATGCTGAGACGGCTCAGGCACCACAACCAGCTTTTGTTTCTATGTTTATTTTTTTTTGGATTCCTAGCAATGCCTCCTGTTCTTCAAGTTCAAGGTCAGCCCTTCCTTGAGACTTTCTACCTGAAGCACAGTGTGTGATAGCTTCAGGGGCTTTGGTGAGATGTGAATACCCTGCTAGAGTTGCTTCCTGGGCAGAGAGGAGTCCCAGCATGATGGTGGATACTTCCATCTTGGCCCTGAACTCACTGTGACCAAGGAAGCCATTCAGCCTCAGTAAGCTTGTTTGCTCCTCTGTGAAACACCAGTTGGGCAGGATGTGTCCTGGGTGGTGGAGTGCTTGCTTAGCACCACAGAGCCCTCGGTTCCACCCCCAGCACTGGGTCAACTGGGTGTGGTAAGGTGGAGACAGAAGGATCAGAAGCTCAAGGTCCTTCTTGGATATGTTTTGAGTTTGAGACCAGCCTGGGCTACTTGACATCTTGTCTCCAAGCAGTGGCTGGGAGATGACTAAAGAGCTGGCCATACAACATGCGGGCCTGGGTTCAGGCCCCGCCCTCCCAGCACTTCTACAAGGCCAGGTGTGACAACATGTTAGAGGCAGAGGCTTCCTGGGACTCTGTACAGGGACTTAAACAAAATGCTGAGCTCAAGGTCCAGTGAGAGACGGACGCTGCGTCAAAAAGATTGTGGCCTTCACGTCATACACACATAAAGCACACATGCACACATGCTTTAAAAGCTGCCATCGTTCTCTTCTAGCTCACATAGATGTAAACAGAGCCCTGTGGCAGGGCTTTCCACACCCCTAGCTGCCTTAGGCTCTATCCAAAACGGCATTTTCTCTCTATCTCAAAAATTCCCACTTCCACACATCTGGTCACTAAGGGCTGTTGGAGTCACCCCAGTCACACTAAGGCAGGAGAACAAAGCAAAGTCAATGTCATGTGCTGTTCAGTTTTTCCTCCATCCTGTCCAGTCTGATGAAGCCAGTTCAGGTTCAAATTTTAAATGATGCAATTCCTTGGGGTGCGTCTCTGGGTTTGTGCTCCTAAGCCATCCTCTGAAAATCACTGCCCTTTGGCCACTCCTTGCCCATGGTATGTCCTCAAGAAACAGACCCAGTGAAGATCCATGCCAGTCTTAGAAGCGGGTTCAGAGCTCTTTGGATAGAAGCTTCCAGAGTTCTGGGTGCCTAGTGTTCCTGTCACTGGGCAGGTAGTGCACACACTTCAGGTAGTCTACAAATCTCTCTTCACACAAAGCAGATGATAGCCAAACAGCCTGAAGGAGGCGCTCTAACATTCAGCTACTTAAATTGTGGGGCATGGCCTCAATGTGGGAGTCATGAACAATGTGGCACTGGGGTGACTATCCGAGGAGACTGACAGAAGGTGGCCCCGAGGATGTGCTCCCAACGGGTGGCTCACACATGGAAGAGGTCCTTACAGGTGAGTTGTTTGCCACAGGACTCAGCCCTGGAAGGGGAAATGCCTCTAAGGTCAGCAAGCCCCCAAGAGTGTGAAGCATTAGAGTACAGAAAATAAGACGTGGCTGGGAAAAGCATTCCTAGGTTTCTCTACACCTGCCAGCATGGACTGGCATGTGTAACAGGATGCCAGTGACCAGCTGTGCGCAGCTGTCCAGCAGCCCAGCTAACACTGCCGAGTGCAGGTGCCAAAGTACCCTCACAAAGCACAGACTGTTTTTAATTATTATTGTTATTATTTTATTTTGTGTGTCTGCATGCTTGTCCGTACACCATGTGCATACCTCATGCCAGTGGAGACCAGAAGAGGCTGTCAAAGCCCCTGCAACTGGATTTGTAGACAGCTGTGAGCTACCATGTGGGTGCTGGGAATTAAACCCGGGTCCTCTGGAAAAGCAGCCGGTGCTCTTAACTGCTGAACCATCACCATCCCCTAGATTTTCTTTTCATTTGCACAATTATAACTTGGTAAACAGTAATGAACTGAGCCAAACTGATCCGTCTCTCCCTCCCTGCCCTCCAGGATTTTAACTAGAATTGTTGGGTTGCTTGCAAGAGGACTAGGGTCAGGGATGGGGGCAAACCCAAAGAAAATCAGAAACAGAAAGTACAAAGGTATCATCATAACCGAATTTCTAAACGGTCTTATTAAATAAAAAACATGGAGCCAGAAATTTGGGGTAAAACCTTAGAGAGATCAGGGAAATATGGAAAGCCACGAGCTAACCTCACCTCACCAACTCCGCAGCTTCCAAAGAGCACACCTTACTGTCTACCCAGGCTTATATGCCTTGCTTTTCTGCCCTCTCATTGGCTCTTAGCCCAGCTACCTCACTTCCTCTTCCTACACAGCTCTGTCACTGTCTGTCTGTACAGACCTCCAGGTCTCTATGGTTGGTACTGGGATTAACGGCATGTGTCACCACATTTGGTTCTGTTCCCTAGTGTGGCCTTGAACACACAGAGATCCTGCCTGCTAAGGGATTAAGGGCGTGTGCTGCCTGACTTCTTTGTTTACTTAAAATGGCTGGCCTTTCTATCCGCTCCCCGCCCCCCCCCCCCATCTCCAGGCAAGCTTTATTTATTAATGCACAATTAAAATATCATCACATATCATATTTGTGACAAATGACTTATCCAAAGGAATTGGTTCTGGGCTGGAGTGGCCCCAGCCCTGTGACTCTAGGTCCCCTAGAACTCAGCTGGGGGACCTAGACATTCTGAGCCCCACCAGGTGGTGGACTTCCCGCACATGGAAACTGGGATGTGTTTCTGTGAAGCACTAAATGGGCAGACACACACAGACACACAGACACACAGACACAGACACACAGACAGACACACACACACACACACACACACACACACACACACACACACACCGCTTGAGGACCATCACTGTTGGACCTTCCTCTGGGGATCTATTTCCTGCAGCCAAGGGAGACCGACACCTTTGGGGACACATACTGTCCAGCAGAGCTCTGTGTACTTAAGCAGGCAGGACGAATGTCAACTTCATCCCTATCAAGGACTCACAGACACAGTAAACAATGACTTTGGGGAACTCTCAGAGGTCTAGCTAAATGCAGCTGGCTAGGATTTTTATTTGTCCAAAATATTTTGATGCCATATTTTGCAAATACATTTTAATGGTTCCAGAATTTCCATAAATTTTACTTCTTTGGATCCATCTCAAAGCTCAGAGCAGGACAGGAATACTCTTCTGTGTTATACTCCTTCCAGAAGCTTATGGGCCACAGACCAATGTCTGAATCTTCCTGCCCAGAGGAGCAAAGTTGAAAGACTTATCTGTCACCTCTTCAAGTCCCTACCTACCTCCTCTCTGCACTCTAGCCAGCCAGCTCTCAGGTACGGCTCACAGGGAGGGCCTCCCAAGGCAAAGGAGTATCTGAGCCAGACAGGGCAGACCTGACCATTTGTTGGGTTTGGGAGCCTCACCTAAGAATCAAGGTTAGCAATGATTATGGGGAGATTGACAGTGTGCACAGCAGCATGTGAGAATGTGTGCTGGAGTAATTAATGAGGCATGAGCACAGGTGTGAGAGGAAGTGGGCAGGCTCGGCCTCTAACACCCATGTGCATGTGGGCGCACACCTTTAATCCTAGCACTCGGGAGGCAGATTTCTGTGAGTTTGAGGCCAGGACAGCCAGGGTTACACATAGAAACCCTGTCTTTAAAAACAAACAGACCCAATGGGCAAAGCCGAAATGAAATCCCTATAGAGATTCCCTCCCTCTCACCTGCACATAGAATCTGAGATCTAGAAGGTGGGTTTCCAGGGCAGCTGGAGGAGTTGGGTCATGCTGTCAGGGCAGACACAGAGAAGCCCGGGGAGAGATGGTAAAGAACAGTCAGTCAGTGCCAGCGCAGAAAAACCAGCAGGGCAGATAGCCTCATCACATGTGCCCTGTGCCCTGGCATGCATATGATCCTGTGTACAGTTGAGCATGTGGCTGCATGTTCCAAAGTGACTGCCTGTTCCCAGACCTGCCCAACCAGGGCCCTGCCCATGGGAATGATTCTAGCAGGCAGCGTTACCACAGGCAGCCTCCTATCAAAGCTGATGCCGTGAATGACTGAAGAAGACAGTAGCCTTTTCAGGTAGGGACACACACACACACACACACACACACACACACACACAGATACACCAAATCACACCCATGAGGCTGTGCATGCGTGGACAACCCAGTGTGTGTGTGTGTGGTGGGGGGGGGGCATAAAATATGAGGCCCTACCTAAGGAGCTCCTGTCATGAAATCAGTCCCCCATCTCTCTGGTCTTTCAGGACTCAAAGCCACTCCTGGGCTGAGGGCAGATGGGGGCCGTTCCTTCTGCTCAGGAGTTATTCCTTCACAATAGGGGTGCAGGGTAGGGCTATGTCCTCTCCCAACCCAGGGTTTTCAGGTAGCTGTTCTTGTACCCAAGTTCCCTGGGTAGAGAAGATCTGGAATTTTGCAGGTAGTGGGGGAAAGGTGTACCCTCCTCCTGGGTTTCTAGATTCCGAGAATATTTCATCTTGGATCCCAGAATTATCCAAACACTTCCTGAACGATTTATAGTAAGTCTCCTCTCAGCCCCTGTGTTCATCAGCCTGGCTATCTTTTCTTTGTCAGTGGCCACCACCCACTCTACCTTTTCATCTCCGAGACTGGATGCCAACAGAGCACATCACTCTGCTTCCCGGTTTCTGTCCTCTCCAGACCCTCACATTCCCGAGGACTTTTCTGTTAACCTCCGAGGAAAGCTAAACAGACATGTCAGTCATGGCAGCTGGGTGGAATGGAGACAAGCCTGGACCCTCTGTGGCTATCAGCTAGCCCCAGGAGCTGGTAGGTAGAGGTGCCTAGTGCCATGTCCAGCTTGACATGGAAAGAAACTCACAATACTCAGCCACCAGGGGGCAAGCTGCACCTGCCTGACCACCGACCCATTTCTGGGCCCTTATTCTTGGGCATGAGTGTCTTCATAGGTAGGATGTGGCACGTAAGTCCCACCTGGGGTCAGGTAGAAGGCACCCTGGGGATGTATGCAGAGGGGGAAGATGGCTAGAAAGCCCCTGGACCCTGCATTGAATGGGAAGAATCTGTGATGAGGGCAGCAGATCATGGTAAGTGGATGGATCATGATACTGAGGGTGAGCAGTTGACCCCTTAGGAATGATGTCATGCCCCGAATCTCAAGCATGCAGCCATGCTTTGGTTACACAAACTAACAGATTCCCTACTGTTGCTAAAGCTGCCTTGAGTTCTCCCTGCAACCCACAGACATGCTCTAGTTACATGATACTTATTCCTTGCACAAAAAGTTATCAGTGAGTGGGAACTGGAGAGATGGCTAGGCAGTTAAGAGAACTGGTTGCTCTTCCAGAGGACCTGGGTTCCAATCCCAGCACCCAATGGTGGCTCACAACCATCTGTAACTCCAGTTCCAGGGGATATGACACCCTCTTCTGGACTCTTCAGAGACCAGGCACACACATGGTACACAGAAAGACATGAAGATAAAACACCTATGCACATAAATTAAAAATAAATCTTTTTATAAAGTCCTCAGTGCCTCAGGTTTACCTGACTCCGAGTAACATCTCTGTGCTGACAGAAAAACCACCTTTCCTCTGGGCCATCCGTGATTATCCCTCTGCCTTTCATTAGGCCTAAGCCTGCAATACTGAAGCACAGAGATTTAGTATGGGTGAGGCATGGTCTGCTTAGGAGTGGGGCTTCTTGGAATTTCCTGCAGAATCTTGGCCTTGTGCCCACTAGGAGAGGAGGGCTAGAGAAACCTCACCCAAGTCCAAAAGAATCCCTGAGACACAGACCCGGAGGGCAGGCTGTGCAACCACCTGACCAGCCACCAGGAGTCTCTCTCTGTTCAGAAACTACTTCCTCCTCTCGCAAAAAGAGAATCAGCACCTTCAGGATTTGCTCCTGAAGGAGCTAAGAGGAAGGTGCCGGAGACCCATGAAGGCAGACTCAGAAAAAGACAATTACCAAGAGACAGCACAAATGACACACAAAACTGAAGGCACACGTGACCAACAAACAGCCTGGGGTAGAGATTTAAGGATGGAGAGCAGGCTGGGAGTGCCAGACCTAGGCCATCTCCAACAGGCTTCAACCCTCGGCTTGGGGACCCAAGCCACAGACCGGGAGGCCATTTCTTCCTTGCTCATCTCTCACTCAGATTTGTTCGCTCTCCTCCCACAGGATGCCTGGAGTCTGTTGGGTCCTCTCTGTCCACCGCAGCCACCAGTTCCCTTCTGAATGGGTTCCTCTAACTTTCACACTGCTGCTCGCCAACTGTTAGCTGGCAGGAATCTCCTGAACGTGTGTCTGCTCAGCATTCCCACACTCCTTCCCTCTAAACCACTCCCACTGTCTTCTGTGTGGTAAGGCTTGACCATACCCTGTCCATCACCAGACCCTCATCCCAAAGCCCAGTTTCTTCCGACGCTCCTGACTCACTACTACTCTCCACACACACTAAGAGCTCACTACCATACCACCTTAGGGCTCTCCAAGACTGGAGGTCAGGCCGCCCTCACCAGTGCTTCTTATCTGTCTTCCCGTCTGCTCCCAGGACCAGCTCACCAGTTCTAGCCTCATGGGTGTTGGTATTCTAATCTTGATCTTTCACTCCATGCAGCCCTCTTTCTCAGGTCGTAGTCTCGCTACATTTTCCACGCCCCTGTTTTTGTTGGTGGTGTTTCATTTGTTTGTCTTTTTCAATCTTTCCCACTAGTTTCCCCAAAGAAGCCTGGGGTAGTGGTGCACACCTTTCATCTCAGCACGTGGGAGACAGAGGCAGGAGAATCTCTCTAAGTGCCAGGCCAGTCAGGGTTACATCTTGAGGCCCTGTCTTAAAAAAAGAAAGATCGATGATGACCACTGGTGGCCAATGATTCCTGGATTGTGACTACCTCTGCAAGTCAGAGGTCTGTATTATAAAATACTTAGATTACATATGAGATCCTAACAGCAGATATGAATGATAGTCTGCTTTTGCAGTTAGATAAAAAGTGGTAAGGCATTTTTAAATTTGATATGACTCTGGAGGATGAATACTAATCATATATACTAAAACAAAGTTTTTTCTGACTGTACATTTGAGGTTGCCATATGAATGTTCTTGGTAGGGTCAAAGCCATTATCATTGGTTTTGTCAAGAAAAGCACGGAATAGTGTAATGCACACTTAGATGAGAATTAAGAAGCGGAAGGACAAGCAGACAGATTGCACGGATGAGTGAACACAATGTCAATCTTTTTATAATCTCTTCCTTGTGCTCTTAGAATGGATACCCCTAGGCTGATTTACACACTCTCCCTTGGTCATGAGCTTCTTGACCAGCTCTTTGTGTTTGTCAATATAGGCGCGGTGTAAGTATAATCCCTGTCTTTGTGTTGGATTTGGGTGCTTTACAAAGCCCTTCACTGTGTTGATAAAGGACTACTATCAAATGGGAAGAGCAGCTGTCTCTAAAGGGTTAATACAGCACATGTACGAAAAACAAAAATTTTGCTAAATTAAGAATACGTGTCCCAGTGCACCACTGCATCTGCCTCCTTGGCCCGGGTTCTTAAAGCACCCACGAGACATGAGGAAAGACGGGCCAGCAGCAGAGCAGAGGTGGGGCCAGGAACCCAAGGCTGCCTGTGTCTCCTGAGGGAGGTGGGCCGACTGGGGAACTGTAGCTCATTGTTCCACACACTCCCCACATCCGCCACCAACTCCTGCCCTTTCCTATGCTTCAGGATACTCAGCTGTGTGAGTCTGGAGGTCAGACCATGTCCCCGGTGCCCTCACCTCAGTGGCAGACACATGCTTCCTTCCCCGATGTGTAGCAGTCGCTGGACATTGTACATGTTGGTCTCCACATGCTTGAGGGCAGAGGCTTGGCCTCCCTTCCTGTAGCTGAGAAAGGGACAGGGACCCATGATTGAAAACACACCTCGTGCAGGAATGAGTGTGGGAGTGAGCAAATGCACGTGTGTAATTATGTGTGAGGATGATATGTGTCTGTGTAACACATGTATTTGAGTACCGTGAGCACGCGTATGTGTGAGTACATAGGTACACGAGGCACAAGTGGGCACTGCTTATTAGCATGTGGAACTGTGTAGACTGATGTACGTCAGGGGATTTCATACGGGCTTTTTACCCAGGTGAGTCTAGACGTGAGTAGATGGAAGGGCATATCTGTGTGGTGGATATGAATACTCAGGTATGCATGCCCATCACAGGACATGCATGGGGTGGCATGTTTTATTTCATATACACACAGACTTGTCTGCACTATATGCAAATATCTGACCCAGTGATAGCAAACAAAAATGATTTAGTATTGGCAATTAGATTAACCATTTTCAATAAAAAATGTGACAGATAAAAAAAAAATATTTGAATGCCAGGTGGCTGTAGTGCATGCCTTTAATCTCAGCACTTGGGAGGCAGAAGCAGGCAGATCTCTGTGAGTTTGAGGCCAACGTGGTCTACAGTGTGAGTTCTAGGACAGCCAAGGCTACACAAAGAAACCCTGTCTCAAAAAACAAACAAATGGAAAAAAAATCATCCCCCTCCCCCCAGAAAAGAATATGCAATAAAGCTGGGTGTGGTATCACACACCTTTAATCTCAGCACTCAGGAAGCACAGACAGGTGGATCTCTGAGTTCGAGGTCAGCCAGTATACAGAGCAAATTCCAGGACAACCAGGGTTACACAGAACCCTGCCTTGAACAAACAAACAAAACAACACAACAATATACATATCAAAAGAGACGCTCATCTCTGTGGAGGATTCCAGGGAGTCTGAAGCATACTCAAAGATCTGCCCTTCGTTGTTCAGCTCTAAGATGGTTTTATAATAAAAAGAACTTGGGGCCAGATATTGGGGTGAAAGCTGAAAGATCAGAGAAGCAGAGCAAGTCACAGCCACCACATATTACCTCACCAAACTCCACGAATCCTCTGACTGAAATCCTCTGAGTCCTCACCCAAATGGGTCTCAGCTGAACTACTTTAGTTCCTGTTTCCTCACGCCTTATATACTTTTCTCTGCCCAGACATCACTTCCTGGGATTAAAGGCTTGTGTCTTTCCCAGTACTGGGATTAAAGGTGTGTGCCACCAATGCCTGGCTGTTTTCAGTGTGGCCTTGAACTCACAGAGATCCAGATGGAACTCTGCCTCCCAAGTGATAGGATTAAGGGTGTGTGCTACCACTGCCTGACCTCTGTGTCTAATCTAGTGGCTGGCTCTGTCCTCTGATCCTCAGGTAAGCTTTATTAGGGTACACAATATATCACCACAGTCCTTTATATTTTTTGCTTCATAATTTCAATAGCACCAGTAATCCTGGAACTCTCTCTGTAGACCAGTCTGGCCTTGAAATCAGAGATCTGCCTGCCTCTGCCTCCCCGTGCTGGAATTATGTGCGCCACCATACCAGATCTAAAGCTGTTTTTATATCAGCGTCACAAGAGTACTATGTCATGGCAGTATGTAAGGGAAACATGGCTTCTACCCATCCTTCTAACTGTTTCTGAGCCTCTCTGAGCCTTGATATGGCTGACCTCCAATGGATGCCATCTGTCCTCTGGATACTGGGGATGCTTTACTCAAATTCCCAAAGAGCCACAAATAGGAACAGCTACAGTCATGCCTGATCTGTGGGAGAGCAGGGTAGCTCAGCTCCATAATCCTCAACGCCTAGATCAGATCCTAGCGAACAGAAGGCACTTAATAAATGCTTGCTGAATGGCCAGGGACATTTTATCTTTTGTCATTTCTCAAGGTCTTGTTTTTGTGTTTTGTTTTGTTACGCTTAGGTTTTTCCCTTGCAAGATCAAAAGCATTTTCCCATATTTGTCTTGGTGTATTTGCTATTGTTTAATTAGTTGATTCATCTTGTATATATGGTGTAACAACTAAGGTGTAGCTGTATATTCGCCTCATGGTTAATCTGTGGGCACATACTTTAATCTTCCATCTGCAAACCAAAGTACTGTGTCAACTCAGTCTCTCTGTGATACTATGAAATTATTTATTATAGTTATAATGGTTATGTCACCACATGAAAAACACGTTTAAATTTAAAATTTACTTCTAGAAATAGCTTCACAATACCAAAACAATGGCACTCTCAGTAGACACACTAACACAGAAGTGGGAAAATGTCACAGGGTCTCGCCCCTAGACACAGAACTATAGGCAACTAATGATTGCTAGGAGAGGGAGAATCAGCCTCTCCCAGGGATGAGCCCCCATATTGGTTATCCAATACCAAGTGGTCATTTCTGAAAACACACACACACACACACACACACACACACGCACACACGCACGCACGCAGACGCACACACACATGCATACACGCACGCACAAAATGGACTCAGTGGGTTGTATTTATATCTTGTGTACACATATCCATATATTTTGTGTGTAACAATACTCATGGAAAATGTATTTAAATTCTTTTGTTTTGTGTGCCTTGCCTGCACATGTCTGTGCACCATGTGTGTGCAGTGCCCTCAGAAGCCAGAAGAGGGCATCACATCCTCCGGAACTGGAGTTACAGGTGGTTGTGAGCCACTATGTGGGTGTAGAGAACTGAACCCAGCTCCTTGGAAGCACATCCAGTGTTCTCAACCACTGAGTCACCTCTCCAGCCCCGACCTGATCATTTAAACGTGTGGTTTGGTTTGGCTTTTATAACAACATAAAAATCTGGTCTGCAATGACAAGGAGAAATGGAAGAAAGATTGATTTAAGGATGGGATGGGACGATGGGTAACATTTTTCTTTGATTTCTATGAATAAGTTGAATTCTTAAATGGACAGACGGGAGAGAAAAGGACCTGAAGGACAGACAGAAAGCTCAGTTCTTCCTCCCCGGGCGGACGCAGGATTTGTGATGCTCCCAGCCTTGATGGGGAAATGGGTCACTTACTGCAGTGGGTAGTAGTCCATGAGGAGATGGATTACCATTCAAAGTGCCCAGAACAAGCAACTGTGAGTGCTCAGCCACATCTGGGCCATCTCCATCAACACCCCCCCACCCCACCCCACCTCCATCAACACCCATACACACACA
>CABHPP010139152.1:6017-49402 GCA_902168425.1 Peromyscus attwateri | reverse complement strand
GTTTACTTTAAAATATTTGTAAGCTACAGTATTTTATTTTATTTCATAAGATGTTAGAGTTGTCTTCAAATCTATATATTACCACAAAACATAAAAATTACATAGGCACTGCAAAATTCAAGTACCCTTAGGCATTTTGACAATGTACAATCTTATATATTCCCTTAGGTAGGAAAGAAAATAAAAAGTGTTTGTGCAACATCCAACAAAGTATTGGATTATTACAATATGTACTCTCTATATAATTTTTCTGTTATTGGATTCTTAGTAGATTTCAGATTATGAAACTCACTAGATGCACTGAATGGCTTTGGGTTATAGGTTTCCCTAGCATGCTTGATGACCTGGGTTCATACCCTAGAACTTCTCAAATATATTATATAAATCTAGAGAATTACAAATATGTTTGTATTATAAGGGTAGCATTTTTTTTTTTTTTTTTTGGTTTTTCGAGACAGGGTTTCTCTGTGTAGCTTTGCGCCTTTCCTGGAATTCGCTTTGGAGACCAGGCTGGCCTCGAACTCACAGAGATCCACCTGCCTCTGCCTCCCGAGTGCTGGGATTAAAGGCGTGCGCCACCACTGCCCGGCAAGGGTAGCATTTTTGATAAGTTTGATAACTTTTCTTTCATTCTTTTCAATTTTGTGAATATTTTAGTTACTGTTTGCATTTGCTAATTTTCTTTCATTTTGTTTATTTTTCATTTTATTTTTTTAGTATGAAGTGGAAAATTTGTATAACATTTGCACTGCAAAATGACGTATATACATTTTCTAAGATCTGAAACTTGAAAAGCCCCATAGTACATTTTCACTACGATAATTCATTCAAATACTTTCCTAAATTAATTACCAGCCCTATTATTTTTATGGTAACATCTTCATTCATGTAAGCCTCATTTAGAATGATTGTACTTCTCCTCCGCAATGTGAATATAAACTTGGGGATGAATTTGGGATACTGTGAATTCGTCAATGAAGGTAAGCGTGGTTGTTTGAATGCAATTGGCCCCTATAAGCTCATAGGGAATTCCAGTATGAGGAGATGTGGCTTTGTTGGAGTGGATATAGCCTTGTTGTAGAAAGTATGTCATTGTGAGGGTGGGCTTTGAGGTCTCTTATATGATAAAGGAATACCCAGTGTCTCAGTTCACTTCCTGTTGTTTGAGCAAGATATAGAACTTTCAGCTACCTCTCCAGCACTGTGCTTGCCAGCATGTTACCATGTCCCACCATGATGATAATGGATTGAGCCTCTGAACTGTAGGCCATTCTTCTAGAATATTAGGATGTTTTTCATACCAATTTGCTGTTGAAAATGCTATTTGAGATATAACTTAGCTGACTACAGACATATTTCAAGTTTGAGACCTGCTTCTTTTTGTAAGTGCTCATAGTCATTTGTTATTATTTAAAAAATTATACATCTTATGTTCTTGAATATTTTTCATATTGCTGTATTTATAAAATAATATTTACAAGGATACCTTTTTTCTTCAATACTATGAAATATTTTAATAGTAGAAAAATAAAAGCGATAAGAGATTTTCACCCATATTTTATTCAATAATTATTTTGGTTTGTTTGGTTTTGTGTGTGTGTGTGTGTGTGTGTGTGTGTGTGTGTGTGTGTGTGTGTGTTTCAATTTGACATCGAAGTGTACAAGACATTTTGTACTTGTTTGGACTTCATTTTATGTAATTTTATACTCTATAATTTCAGAGTTTTGCATAAAGATCTAAAGTTTTGTTGTGGTTTGAATGTGCAAAATTGTCCACGGGACACTTGATCTCTAGTTACTGATGCTTTTCTAGAAGGTGGTAAAAACTTCAAGAAGTAGAACCTTGTTAAAGAAAGTGCCCAGCTGGAGCAGGTCTTGTGCTTTGATAGGCTAGCTCCATTTTTATTCTTTGTTTGCCATTCTTAAAGCTATGCCTTCCCTGTTTGTGGCCATGACTCCTTCACTGTGCACCCTCTGGAACTGTAAGCCTGAGGTAAAATTTCTTTCTTACATTGCTTATCTCATGACATTTTCTACCAGCCACTGGAAAGTAGCTAAGACAACTTCCAGAGAATCACAGTAGTAATTTATGAGAGTTACAAAGATAGGTAGTCTTGATTATTCATAGTGTAAAATATTAAGCTACTGAATTGAGTTAAACATAGGTAGAGTTTATATACTCATGGGATATATTATTTTCAAATTCAAGAAAACACGCAAATCAAGTTTTGTCTAATAAAAATGCTTATAGAAAGTTTCATAGAAATTCAAGTCATCAATATACAATGTTTGTTCTGTTTGTCTGCCTCTAGGGTGCATAGCAACAGTTCACAGAGAAGAATACAATAATGACAGTTGGCATTGGGTTGAATGCATAGGGGAAAAGCTTCTATTGCAAACACAAAAAAGCGATTCACAGCCGGGAAAAATCACTAGCACTATGCATCTTTCAGCATTATAATTCTGTTTTGTCTTAACATGCTACACCAAATGTCAATCTCTCTCTCTCTCTCTCTCTCCAGATGTAAGATTTATTGAACTTTATTCATTCATTGTGAATCTGAGTCATTAAAATTATGTGTTTGAATTGTATAAAACACTTCTTGTAGGATGAATATATCATTATAACTAGAGTTCAAAGGGGTTTCTGAATAATTTGCATTCTAAACTTCAAAACATTATACTAAAGTTGCTGTGATAAATGTAATGAGGGAAAATAATTTGAAAAAACAGCACATCTACTCTACATTGTAAAAATGCCATTTATCTTCTCTATAAGTTCTATAAGTTTGACAGTTTAAAACTGTCTTATTTTTAGGCAATCCAAAATATCACCAACAAGTCAGATTTTCTATCCATTTGGAGTTGATTCTTGTTTTAATCATAAAAATACACAGTCGTTTTCAGTCCTCTTTATTTCAGTGTTTAGTTTTGCTAACATCTTTTGTTGGACATTGAATAACCTCCACTGAGTGTTCTTAGTACTTTCCTTGAAATAAGCTGATGGCAGAGGTGTGACTTTTCTTCTGGGCATTCTGTCATTTGCCTGTGCTCTGTTACTTTGATTGCAGCAGTTAAATAATATACCTTGAAATGAGATAGTGGGATAAGTTTAACCATTTGCTTTTGCTCACTATGGCTTTGGCAATCTCAGGTCATTTTAGTATCTACATATACATTTTAGAATTGTTTTCCTGTGATTTTGCAATAACTTGAAAGGTTTATACGATTGGCCTAAATCTGTAAACAGCTTTTGTTGATAAGAGAGTGTATGATAATTTCTTGGTTATGATCTCAATAATATGCCCATCAAAAGTAAGCAGAAACAACTAATACTAAATCAAACAGAAGTGGTATACATCATGAAGCAACCAATTAGAGTTTGAAAAAAAAGACTTAGATCGGGAAAGGTAAGGCACCAATGTCTCATTTATATAAAAGAATTCAAACTGAGTTGTAACATTTGGCAAATATCTTTATTTAATCATGGCACAAGACCTTAAAGGAATTTCTCAAAATTAAAGTGACTGTCAAATATATTTAAAATTTTAAGTACCACAGATTATAAAGAAAAGGGAGATTTAGTACACAAGATACATCACCTCATATTTGTTACAATGATAACACTGGTAAATGTGGAGAAAGGAAATCCATGTATGTTGTTGAGAGAAACAAAGCACCACTTTAGAAAATGTTATGATGTTTATCCAAAAATCTTCATATGTAGAATCATCACATGATACAGAGAGCCTATCTCTGGATATTTATGAAATAGGAATTGAAGTCAGTAGGTCAAAACGCTGCCTGTATACTACATTTCACTGGAAACCTATCCTCTACCATTAAGACATGGAATCATCCTATGAGTACATCACCAGTTGAATGATAATAGTGTGTAACCACTAGTATGGTGCTCATGCTCTTTGGACACAACTCTTCTCACATGCTGCTATAAGTAACCCTAATAAAACTCATTGCAACATGTGAAGAAGAAGGAGGAGGACAAGAAGAAAAAATAAAACATGAAAATAAAAATTTGATTATTTGAGAAGAGGCAAGGTATCAAGTGGAGTGAACGACAGTGAATATGATAAAAATACATCTGCAGGTGTGAAAATGTCACAGATAAATTCACTATTGTACATAATTATTATGGGCTAATGTGAACACAGTATGTTGTACATAAAAACAGTAGAATACTAACTGGCCATTAAAAGCAAGATATTCTGTGAACAATGATAACACAGAAATATCTACAGTAACATATACTTTATGGATCCAGAAAGACAAGACACTTTTATATGTGTAATTCCAAAAAAATCAACAATATAGATTTAGAGCCTAGAGTATTTATTGGAAGTAGAGTGGAGACAGATAGATGGCTGAAATGAAAGATGTTAAAACTGAGCAAAATTTCATTTATATGAGATGGGTAAATTCTTGTACTCTTTAGCTACATAAAAATGAAGTATTTTTCATTTCAAAATCATTACTATATTATATTTTAAATATTCTAACCATAAAAAAATACTAAGTGTGTAGAATGAATATTGGCTTGATTACATTTTTCCACAATGAGTATACATATTAAAGCATTACCTTTACATTGTAATTATACCCAATTCTTATTTTTCAATAATAATAATAATGTTCTTCATAATAAGAACATTAAATTTAAACAAAAGTAGATAAACTGGAGTCATCTCATGTGCATTTAAAGAGGCATGTGGCTCAGTTAGGAGCCTATGCAAACTATTCAGTTCACTGCTACTTTCTTAAAAATTTTATGATTTTAGTCAAAATGTATTACTTCCCCTTCCTTTCCATTTAGATATCGAGTGGTCACTGTGCTGAACCTATAAATTTTTTTGATCAATCTGAGTCTCTTGTGGACTGAAGAATTGAAAATGTATTCTCTATATTCTATGGTAATTCTGTCATATTTTTCATTTATGCGTTTTCCATTTATAAAACCCTTACCACTGTGTTGTGTAGACTTTAGTTCAGATTGAATTTATTGTTATAAAAGTGAAAAATGGCCGGGCGTTGGTGGCGCACACCTTTAATCCCAGCACTCGGGAGGCAGAGGCAGGCGGATCTCTGTGAGTTCGAGGCCAGCCTGGGCTACCAAGTGAGCTCCAGGAAAGGCGCAAAGCTACACAGAGAAACCCTGTCTCAAAAAACCAAAAAAAAAAAAAAAAAAGTGAAAAGTGTTCCAAATATAAAGGTAAAATAACAATCTTGTCATTTTATTTTCTTGAGAAACGTATTATTCTCAAAAACTGATGGTTATATATTATAGTAATGTTGCTAAATAAAAATATTTTGTATATACTTAAATATTTTGTATACACCCAGAAAAAGAAGAAAATATACCATAAAGAGAACAAAGTTTACCCACTCAAAAAAAGAAGAAATGAATTTTTTTCAGTTCATATAGCTTGTTTGATCATATTCTCACCCCTTCCTGAACGTTACGCAAATGCAACTATTTTCTCTACCCACCCAAATTTGTGTAATTGTTTTGACTCATCAAGAGCAATTTGTGTTGCCCAGATATTCTGGGATATGTAATCTTACATAGCAACATGGTTGACTTAAGGAGCTGCACTTTCAGGCAAAAATGAGTCTTCCTCTCCCAGCAGCTATCAGTTGCCAATGGCTCCATGGCTCTGAATGGCCTTTGGAGCCCAACTCTTCTCTCTATGTTGGAATTTGGTCTGGTTTCAGCTGGCTTGTACATGTTTTATAAATGTTTTAGTAACCATTGTGAAGTCATATGTTCAGTTTTTCTGTTGTGTCCAAAACATGTTCATAGCCAAATAATAGTGCCAGATATAGGTATCTTGTAAAGCTGGACTTAAATTATCTTACATGAAATATATAATGCCTAGACTATATCAGTTAATAATCTAAATGTCTTACGTTTAATTTTGTGATCCCAGAGTGATGTCATCTATTATCCGTGCAATTGGGCAGTGGAGGAAAAGGACAACAGTGCAATGTTATCATAGTGTACAAGTCAAATTCTAGTCCATTCTCTACTATATCTACACTGTCTCAAAAGGTATAGTAAACAGAAAAAAAAGAAAACAAAATCGTCTTATGGCTATGCCATTATTACAAAGAACTGTTGCTTGATAGTACTCTAAAAATGAGGGACCTGGAAGGATATCCTGTAACCTTTGCAACAATAGGGGGTCAGCCAGCTGCAGGAAGAACATATGTCCAGGAATAAATATTTTTAAAGATGGTTGAGATGAAAATGCTTTTGAAAACTAGTTAAGAACATATAAAATGCACAGTTTTGTATTTGTGTAATTTATATGTCATTTGTGTAAATGACATATAAAAAGACTTCAGTGACAACCTTTGTGTCTACATATTCATTTGATTGTTGTCTGATGCCACTTTCATAAGGAAGACTGCCTTCTAGACATTTACTAGGATGAGAATTTTTTTGAACTTTGACTGTAGAAAACGTCTCTATGTGTCTTCATTTGAGAAATTCTGTTTACTGACATTTGCCTAGTTTGTGTCTCCAACTCTACTAACATATCACATCCCTACCTTCTCCTGGCTTCTCATCATCAGGAAGCTGTTGGGCTCATTATACCACATTTCTGCTTAATTTACACCTCTAGGTGTCATGAAAACTGTATTTCCTCTCTAGATTGGAAGGATTTAGGATGTGAATAGTATGTGAATGGATGGTTTGATCTGTGAAATTCACATGTTACAAGCAGAATAATCCAGTTGGACCAATTTTAACTTGTTTTGTTTTGGGGGGAGTATTTCTTTTTCAAATAATTGAATGGCTATTTAGTTCTTTGATATTTTTTCAGAGTGTTTTGATTATTCTTACACACACTTCTACATCCAACTCCCAAATGCACAGCCTCATCCTTACCCCCTCCACTTACTGTACTCTTTTGTGTTAATTTTAGAAGATGCTATCACAGAGTAGATGACCTGGTCCTCTGGCTATTACAATCTTACACCTGCCCCCTTCCACAAAATTCATGAACTTTAGATGAAGGGGTTGTGTTGTAATTATATTAATTGGATGCAGGTACCTCAATCTCAGTTGTACTGTTTAGACTAGTTGTGGCTTTCTGTAAGGTCTCTAGTATAAAGAGAAGATTCTTTGATGATTGAATAGAACTACACTTACCTGTGGAGATGCAGCTGGGAATCACATGAGTTTATGAACGTAGTGGTAGTAGATCTTCCTATAGCAGTGGTTGTCATCCTTCCTAATGCTGTGATCCTTCAATATCATTCCTTATGTTGCAGTGACTCCCAACCACAAAATTATTTCATTGATACTTCATTTCTGTAATTTTGCTACTTGCATGAATTATAATGTAAACATCTGATATATAACCCCCAAACAAGTCATGACCCCAAGTTGAGAGCCATGATAAGTTCTATTCCCTCACCAACCACGGGAACTGGCATTCCCTCCTGTGAATGGGCTTTCTGAACAATTTGGTGGCTGTTGGTAATTCCTAGGATATAAGTCCCATTATTGCACCTTTGTAAATATCTTATTTTGCTGGTCATTTTTGTGGTTCATAGGCTTCACAGCTGGGTAGAACTATTAATTGTCTTTTTTTTCCTTAGCAACTTTGATAGCACCTTCTGATACAATGAGAAGTGATTCTCAGGGAAGAGAATTCTAGTTCAAGTACAGATTTATTCCTCCAAGTTATATGCTAGAAGCATGAGGCACTTTAAGCAATAGGGGATTATATTTATTTATTTATTTATTTATTTATTTATTTTTGTCTTGCATACTGATGATGTCATCTCTTCATACAAAGCGACATCAGGTGGGACCATTCATGATGCCATATGGAACATTCAATATTCTAATCACAACAGTCATCACATATTAAACAATAAGTGTATTTCTCTGTGTTGCCTATCCTGGAAAGAACTATTCTAATTTCTATCCTAATGAATCTGGTTATTTTATAAACAACATGTCAGGGAAATTATACAATATTTATCTGTTTTTCTAGCTTGTGCCATGTAGTGTTTTATCTGTAAATCTTATCTATACTGCAGAATTGATGATAAATTGTTATTTTAGACCCTTTTTTACAAAACAATCAGTGTATAATCTGTGTCCTAACATGACCTTGTTTGGTGCAGTATCTCAAACAATTTATACATTACCAGGCAAGAAATTGATAGCCTTCATTAAATGTTAATAGAATCGTTTTCAGCTGCTAAATCCCTCCATAAGATCAATTATATGAACCATTAGTCATGCATCGCTTCTGAGAGGAAACCTTCTCTTTATGTGATCCACAGCAGAGTGAGGGCAATGTTCATTCTCACAGGACAGGGTGGGACTCAACATCTGCCATGGCATTAATCAGTCAATATTTTTTTTAACACACATTCACGTTAAGATGTTCTTTTGTTTTTTGGTAGAATTGATGAGCAACAGTAGACAGTATACAATACAGTATAGATGGGCTTATGTGTACATTGTGAGCAGGGAACTGACAGCTAAACTTTCATATTTTTGTTTTATAATCTCCATCTTGATGTAATGAACTGTGAAATAACTTCATGAGCATTGTTTATATAATGCTCTAACTTAGGACACATTCATGGAGAAATTTTGGGACAAAAATGATAAGAATATGCTTTCCTTAAGTATCACCACTTTACCATGTGTTGAAGTATTAGGTTAAGAAAACCAGTAAGTATTTCTACCATTGTTGGGCCAGTTGAGCCCTACTATACACCAGAGCAGTTATGCCTGAGGTTTATGTACAGTCGGCTAAGGGTATGCTCTTAATCCCAAAAGGGACTCTGGGTTATTCGAGGTAAATTAACTCCAGTAGAAAATAAGTTCTGGTAGACAAACTTAGATGGTGCTCTTTTCTCATGAGATAAGGCACCTGATTTTGCCTCTTGGAGATAAATGTTCCCTGGTGATTTTATATGACCATCTACTGGGAGGCAAAACTTGCCTAAGCTTTGCTGGTTATTGTCTTTCCTGCTTCACCTCACCATCATCAGGAATTGAAATATTTTTCTTTAGAGTATATATAGTGATAGTGACGCTGAAACACTCTGAAAATAACTGGACCACACAGACAACCACAGGTGATGTATTTATCAGCCAATTTAGTTACGATATCATAGCCTTTGATTCTTTTCTCACATTCCATCATCTCTTACAATATCAGACATTTTGTAAATAGATAAATTCTTAATATGCCAAAATATATGTCATTTGAAAGCTGATGGAAGTTTAAGTATTGTATTTGAATTAGTTATTCATTATTTTACCAATATACTAGCTTAGTCAGTATCCTGACTGAATTGATATAGTAATTGAATATAGTGGTCTGGAGAAATTAAAAATTGCAGAACTTATTCAGTTTAAATTTCACATGTGATAAGGAAAATCACTTGTTTTTTATGAATACAGTCACATTTTTTTATTACTCAAAGTAACTGAAAATAATTACTTTAAGAACTTTATTGCTTTTAAAGTAAAATTGAGGAATGATGAGTATACTCTATTTAATATTATAACCCATAAAAGAACTCAGAAGATAATGGGGTAGAGTATTAAACTGTAGTATGTGGCTAGGAAGATGGGTCAGTGTGTAAAAGTGTCTGCCAACAAGCTTCACAGTCTGAGTTTTCTCCCTCTATCCCACATGATGGAAACAGAAAACTGACTCCCATAATTTTCTTAGATTTACATAAAGGTGATATTCTATAATGAATCGCAAAAGCAATTAAAATTATATGTATTACTACTTGTTGAATAGCAGTTTCTTTATCAATCAAAACAGCTCCTCCAGAAGGCAGCTAGGAGAGTCACAAGACTTAAGAAAGTAAACCAACTTCACTTGGGGAAATATGCTGGATTTATTTTTATTACCTTCCTCCAGGGTAATAAAATCAAACTAACAAAAATCAGATGCTTGGAGAAGAGACTCTGAGCCCAACTGCACATAGGGGTAGGTAGAACTGTTGTTTTATTTAGTGGTACAGAAGGCTTCAGGTGTGCATTGTTCATATGCTATCACCCATGTTGGAGTGGGCCTTTCAGGGTGTGCCTGTTTTTGGGTCATTCCTACTGTTAAGTAACCTCTCGCCTCTATTCCCATCAGTCACCCCAATTAAAGATCATTGGTTCATCTACTTGACTTTGGTACAATTATTTCTTTGGTTTGTCTTGAGTTCCTTTTCTGGGGTAAGGAGATAGCTACATATGTTTATCTCCCAAGATAAAGTCAGTTACACAATACCACTTTATGGTTTATCTGTTGCACATAGAATATATTGACTGCAATAGATAAATTGTTACTCCCTAATCTCCTCTTTCCAACATATTTGTATTAACAGAGTGGAAATGCATTTGATCAGCAATATGTGTGTATCCCTTACCTTACATCTACCAGCTTTAAAATATCTTTATTGATTTGTTTTGTTTTGTTTTGTTTTTTTGTTTGTTTTTTGTTTTTCAAGGCAGGTTTTCTCTGTGTAGCTTTGGAGCCTGTCCTGGATCTCGCTCTGTAGACCAGGCTGGCCTCGAACTCAAAGAGATCCGCCTGCCTCTGCCTCCCAAGTGCTGGGATTAAAGGCATGTGCCACCACCACCGGGCTAAAAATGTGTAGCCTAGGTTGGCCTCAAACTCGTGATCCTCCTGCCTCTGCCTCCTTCAGCAAATCCTACCGGTGTGCGCTACCACAACCGGCAATTTATTTATGTAATATTTGCTTTAAACTGACCTAACTGAGTAAGACACTGGCATGTAGAGAAAGAAAAGAGAAGAACATTGGATCTTATTTTATTTTAAAAGTATTCTAAAACCCTACAGACAAAATTTCAACCTCTGCCACTTCATGCTTAGAATACGAATGATAATAGACTGTAACTAGAGCTATCTTCTTGTTCTTTCAACTGGAATAAAAGTCTAAGCAGCACACAGGGAAATGAGAAGTCAGAAACCTCAAGACAGCTGGGGTTTTGGCTGGCCTAGCTCAACTGCTAGAACAGCCCTCAGTTGCCTGTTCTCTACCTCTTAAACAATACTCTCACATTTTATGACACAATTTGCAAGGGTTTCCATTGCATCTAAACTATTCCTAACACTAAATCATCTTCCTATTAATTAAAAACGAATATATATATATATGTATATATATATATATATTTGTTATGTCATCATACAACCTGTTCTATGGATCTTGTGTGTATTCAAATTCAAGAGAATAATCACGTGCATGTGTGCATAGCTACCAGACAGTGACTCTGTAGACTCTATGGGTCATTGATGTCACTGCTCTTGCTCCTCTCTCTCATCATCCCACAGTCAAAGCAGCTGTATCAATCAACTAAACGCATGCTTTCCAATAACACTTTACAAAAAAAGAAAAACTGTTCAAGCTAATCAGTTGTCTCACTTATCCAGAGGGCCTGGTCCAGTTCCTGGGGTCTCCTCAGCTATTGGTTCACAGTTCATGTGTTTCTGCTAGTTTGGCTATTTGTCCCTGTGCTTTTTCCAATCATGGTCTCAATATCTCTTGTTCATATAATCCCTCCTTTCTCTCATCTATTGGACTCCTGGAGCTCCACCTGGGGCTTGGCTGTGGATCTCTGCATCTGCTTCCATCAGTCACTAGGCCCTCTGGATAAGTGAGACAGTTGTTTAGGTTGAACTGTTTAGGGGGGCCCCAGGCAGTGAGACCGGGACCTGTTCTTAGTGCATGAGCCGGCTTTTTGCAACCTAGGGCCTATGCTGAGACACTTTGCTTAGCCGTGGTGCAGGGAGGAGGGGATTGGACCTGCCTCAACTGAATGTACCAGGCTTGGCTGACCACCCAGAGGAAACCTTGCCTTGGAGGAGGTGGGAATGAGGGTGGATTGGGGGTGAAGGCTGGGGGTTGGGAGGAGGGAGGACAGGGGAATCCGTGGCTGATATGTAAAATGACTAGAAAATCTCTTATATAAAAGAAAAAGAAAAACAACAACAAAAACCCAAATCCAGCTATCCAGTTTTGTATTACTACTTGTAGATACAGCCTCTTCTTCATTTCAAAGCCTTGAAAAAGTTATGGAACAACAAATAACAAACTTATATATATATGTGTGTGTGTGTGTGTGTGTGTGTGTGTGTGTGTGTGTGTATATATATATATATATGTGTGTGTGTGTGTGTGTGTATCGATATCTAGATATATAGAGAGATATACACACACATGTATATATATATACAGAATTGGGGAGAGATGAGATAATAAAGTTATACCAAGGCTCCTCCCCAAAATCCATGTTATTTAGAATTGAACTCTTTCAGCCATATATTCACAGAGTAACAAAATATTCTAAATTAAGTCCAGTCCTGCACAAAGATAAGACAAATATATGATGTTTCTTTGTATTCATTTTTCAAATTATTTTCCCAGTTTATGCCCAGTCAGAAAAAATCCATAGTTATTAAAAAATAAAATGAAAACAATTTCAGTTATACTAATTATTATATAAAATTTATCTCTACACAAACACACATTATTGTTTATGCTCTTTCTTAGATATCTAGAAGATAGACAAAGAAGCAGTTAGATTTCCAGTCTTGCATTTTGTAATTACTCTTTGACACACAGAACACACTGTGCACACATTCTTAGAACAGGTGAAATATTTAGATTGCAATTTTTTAAAAATTCTAAAATTTGATGTAGAGAAAAAATAATATATTAAAACTGTCATACAAATTGCTCCAAGAAATGTACTATATCTGATTTAGTAATTATATAAGTATATATGTGTGTATGGTTTTGTAATTGTGTATTTGTGTGTATGGAGAGGGAGAGAAAAAGAGAGGAACTGAAAACTGGGAAACTTGACAAGGCTGGATTTCAAGGTCCAAATATATCAAAGTATCTCTAATCCTTTGGTGTCCCGAAGTTTAATCAAACAGTGAGCAAATGAAGTTTCTTTAGACTTGGCTGAATTTAAAGTATCCACCCTCTAAAGAATTGTCTCCTCGGCTGGCTGGAAGCTTCAGTTGTTTTGCATATGAACATCTAGTCATAACTGGGGCATAACTGACCCAGACTGAGTGATCTAGAGGAAAATGTATATTGTGATCATAATGGTTCTTTTTTCTCCACTCCCCTCCCCTTCCCTCTTTTTATCTTCCCCTTCCCTCTCCTCCCTTCCTTTCTTCTAGTACCTTATCTTGCTCATATTACAGATGCCACAGGGTACCACCCTCCTATCTGAGATAGATTTAGTTTACAGTGAGCATCCCACATATGTTTGTACTTTTTTGATCCAAAACTATAAGTATAACATATACTATCGGATAACATCAAGAAATATTCTAAGAACTTTCATCTATTCCATTTCATTTAGTAAATTTAAGTGCTGGGTAATAATTAAAAATACCAAACCAAATGTTTTATCAAGTCTTATGTACTGGGGAGGATCTATAACATATTTATAAGCCAAATATAATAATTAGAATAACAAGTATTTATATTTAACATTTGTTTTATGAATTATTGCTTCAAATAGAGTATCAGGAACAAGAATAAAAATTAAATTGGAGTAGATAAGTCTCTCATAGAATTCTGTTTACAGGTCTACCCCATCTTTATATTTAAACTCCCTTCTCTCCAAAATTCAAAGGTTCCATTTTGAAAAATGTTGTTGCATATACTTACAAATCAATAAATATATGAATGTAAGGTGTTGAGCCATTCAGGGGTGCCTGTATACATGTTTCTAAAGATGACCACTGTTCCTGAATAATTAATCAGGAGCTCAATGCTGGGTGAGACTGGTTCTCTCCTTTCAGCAATTATTTCTAACTATTATCTAGGTGTGAGTCACATGACATTCTTCCCATTATTGTTGTGATGTCAGTTTTTTCAAGTGGCCACGTTGTTGAGATATGACGGGTGTAGCTCCCCTGTCAAAACTAGAAGTTACAATCTTACAGCAGATTTCCTGGTCCTCTGGCTCTTAAAATCTCCCTGCCTACTCTTCCATAATATTCCATGAGTTTTAGGTGTAGGAGGAGTTGTGTTAGTTGTATCAAATGGGAATGGCACTCCATGATCAGGTTCTCTGCATTTTTGTCTAGCTGTGGTTTTCTGTAATGGCCATCTGCTACAAAAGGAATCTTCTTTAATGAGGAATGAGAGCTACACTGAAGGTATAAGTGTTGAGAATATAGTCAGAAATTGTACTAGTTAGGAGAGTGCCAGTTTCTTGTGCTTTTTCTCTGTTTATTTTTTTTTTCTTTGTCTTTTTTTTTTTTTTCCTGGTCGGTTTGTTTTTATTTCAACTTATTTTATTTTATTATTATTTTCCCATGTCTGTTTGTATTCTAATGAGAGAAAGAACGATTATAGATCTGGATGGATGAGCAAGTGGGGGGGGGTTGGGGAGGGAAAACCATAATCAGAATATATTGTATGAAAAATCTATTTTCAGTTAAAGAAAATCCAAACACATAAAAATTTAAATTAAAAGAAGAATGGCATCAAATATCTGCTTGGATGAAGGGAAGGGTAGGGCTTATTCACTGCTGGCACAAGGGTAAACTAATAAAAAAAAAACACTATGGAAATCAAGAAAGGAGGTGCCTCAAAAAGCTGCAAATAGTTGTAGGGGACCCAGTTGTGCTACTCTAGGATAGCTGCATCCAAAGAGCTCTGTATCCTCCAGAGACCCATGCTCACCATTGTTTATTGCCCCTCTGGTCACAACAGAAAGGAAATGGAAACAGCCTAGATCTCCATCAACTGATTAATGAACGGATAGTGAATGTTGTTAATGTGGTTATTCCTTTTTTGTATTGTAAGAGATGAGATATTATGTAAAGTATCTCAGAATGTTCAAGTTTTTGCATGGAAGATATCTAATCCTACAAAAAAACATATAAAATACTTTAGTCACTTGCCCTACATTTCATCCCTTTGTTCAGTTATAATAAAAAATTAATGATGTTCCTTGCACTAGAATTTTGAAACCTATTTATCATTGTCTAACAAGGTATTTCCAAAGTTTATCAGTTAACTGATTTATTGATTCATTCAATCAACAACTCAGCATCCATTAAATATTGAAAAAACAAAAACAAGGACCATCATGAACAGCATAATGTAAAAAATTGCGACAAAAACAGTTTCACGTGATAGCTCTTTAGTAGATCCTACTCTTTGTCTAAGCAATTCAGTACTGAGCAAGTATTCAGGAATCACATCACTGACGTACTGGTTAAAATGACTATAAATGTCAATAATAAGTCTAGCCCACACTTTTGAGTAGGGGAGGGTCTCCTGATACTCCTTTCTTTTTTCCCTTGTTCATCTGAGCACTGAAATTTCTAAAATATTAAAATACCCAAGCACCGACTAAAAAGCAAGAGGAAAAGAGCTAAGTTCACTGCACAGGACAGAAACCTTTGTTGATGGCGTTGTTACTATTCCCTGCTCTAGACAAACACAGAGAGACTCACCACACAGTCATGTTTAGTGAGAAAGCAGCCAAAGTAGAAATACTGGCAAAGGCCACTAACACTGTCTAACTGGAGAAGCAAGCCCCGGGACAGATGGAGAAATAACTACTTGGATCAGTTTTTATACTGCAAATCAACAGCTTTGAAAAGCAGCTGTGCTTGGAAGTGGAAGGTTTGCTTCAAATCCTGAAACCAAGCTGAAAGCTGATGCTTCTGTAGCTCCTTCTAGAGGAGACACCAGGCAGCTCTAGAGAGAGCAGGAAGACCCATATCACCCATGTGCTGTGCAAACAGGACAAGAAGATATGATAATGTCTGGGCCTTGGCAATAGGGCCTCCCTGATCAATGAAGCACAGTTGAGTGTTTGGAGTTGGCAGCTTGCTTCCTGCCCTCCTCCAGGCTGCTGGATCAGTGAACTTAAAATGTCTGCTCTAATCAAGACCTCAGCATGACATCTCTATTGCAGAATAGATCAGGTTAGATGGAGGATTTTTTGTTTCATCTATTTTTCTTCCTTCTGTTTGCAACTCTGTTGATTTTAGGTATTTCTAAATCAAACACATTCCATTTTAAGGATTTTAAAACAGAATTTGCTAAAAGACAGAGAATGTCATCAAATGTCAACATTCCTGTTCCAGAATGACAACACTTGTGGTCAAGTGCCCACACAGTTTTTACATTGATTTAGGGTAATTTGTGACCCATTTGTATTAATAGCTACTCATATAACCCTGACTGAGCTACTGGGCTTCTCAATATTTTTGCCCAATTATAATAAGAGGATAAGGGCTGGGGAGATGATTCAGTGGGAGATGGCTCGGTGGGTAAGAGTGTTTTCTGCACAAGCAAGAGAATGTAAGTTCAGAACCTCAGAACCCACATAAACAGAGACTGGTCATGGGTGCATCTATAATCCTAGTACTGCTGGAAGCAGAGATGGAAGAATGGGGGTGGGGTGCTGGCCTGGGTAGCTTAGATTGAAAGCAGGTGTATAGAAAAAGGAAATAAGGCACAGTGGCAGAGCAGGACACCTAACATCAGTTGGCTTCTATGAATGTATACATCATGCATACATGTGCATACATCACCATACATTCACAGAGGAAAATAAAGAAAATAAAAATAATATGTCACAATTTTTCCAATTAAGAGAAATGGAATGTATTAAGCAGCAAAAAATCATGTTAAGTACTCTCAAGTGTGTGTCTTACAACACTGGAGATGACTTTAGTTTGATATTTTTAAGCGATAGGCTACTTTCAAAAAGTACTAAACTGGGTGTGAAAGTTAATTTGTAAATTTAACTTGCAAGAGATATATAATGGAAAGTCTATATCTTCTTTTTAAAAATTCAGATTGTTATGACTCCTAACCTGAATTGACAGCCTGCAGAAATTCAATCTTTTTCATCATTCAATCTTTTCCCTTTTTCTATGCTTGCTTGAGACCCAAAGGAATCTTCAACAACACCCAAAATCCACACCAAGGAAAGGTTCACCATTGCAGGAATTTCAATGAGAATGGCTCCCAATAGGCCCATATATTTGAAGGCTTAGTGGTCAGGAAGTAGAAACATTTGTGGAGGATTAGAAGGATTAAGACATATGGCCTTGTTGGCGAAAGCAGATTCGCATGTTGCTGGTGGAGGGCTTTGATATTTCAAAGTTCAAAGCCCACACCAGTCCCAGTACACTCCTCTCTCTCTCTCTCTCTCTCTCTCTCTCTCTCTCTCTCTCTCTCTCCCTCCCTCCCTCCCTCCCTCCCTCCCTCCCTCCCTCCCTCCCTCCATCTTTCCCTTCCTCTCTGCTTGTTGCCTGTTGACCAGGATATAAAGCTCCACTGCCATGTCTGTCTGGTTTCTATCATGATGATAATGGACTCACCCCCCTGGTACGATAACCAAGCCTCCAGTCAACGTTTTCTTTTACTAGAGTTGCCTTGGTCATGGTGTGTCTCTTCCCAGAATAGAAACAGTAGCTAAGACAACATGTAGCCAGCCCTTCTTGTTTGGTTGTGTTCACATTTCCCCAGATGACAAAGTGACTGTAAGTTTCAGTTCTGTTTCTAAGCCAAACCAGAGCATGTAATTATTACTGTTAGTTAGAGTTAGAAAGTCCAAGTTTAAGGTGGCATAGGGAATTTTACAAACAGTGCTGTAGACAATGTCCTAAATGTTTATTCATTCCCATATTTGAGGAGGGGATAGAGAGAGGTTGACATTTAATCATGTTTATTTAGAGTTAACCTTCCTTGTCTCTTTCTCTTCTGTCTTATCCAAATTCAAGGAAACCCATTGTCTAGAAATGAGATACAATGAATAGAGTGTGTTTCATTTGTAATGAGTTTAGTTGTCTAGTAGTATCTATCTCTACTAGCTCAAGAAGGAAATTATATCTTTCTATCTCACTGAAAGAGTGAAAGAGAGTTTAGGGTGAATAAACAGTAAATAAAATATCAACAAATTGCCTTGCTTATGTAAATCATCAAAATAAAAGCAAAAAATACTGCCATTGTATCACATTTTATTCTTAGCTGAATATTAGAATTGATGTATTAGTGTCTATCTACAACAAAAAGTAACTCAATTATTTATGTAAAGGATATATATATTCTTTGAGAATTTATAACAGTCCTCCTACCAAATATTTAGTCTTATGTTGCTATTACAAGTGATTTATTTGCAAATTATGATTATGTCTGCAATCTTAATAAGATCTACAATAAAATAAATTCTTGTCAGGTATTGAAAATACAACAGGACATTTGCATACATTGTTTCATTAACTCACAACAATGTTGAACCAAGAATCATTCCAATATATCATACTAGACTCAATTATGCTAAATTCACATAGAGAGAATGTAGAGGTACTGATGCTATGCCTATACACCAAAGTCATAATTTTCTAATATTTCATCATGTCAGATTCTTACATCTGTTTTCTCAACCTAACAAAGAATCATCCCCTTTATAAATTTTAAGGTAATATATATTTCTTGAAAAGCATCTACTGAATGGTGATGCATGTTTATAATAAATTCAAAATTCTTGCCATCTTTATAAGTATAATTTTTTTTGTATTTGTAACAAATTATAGCAAACTCCTCAAATAACATACTTCTTAATTGTTAGCTGTTAACTATTAACAGGATATTCATGATTATCATCCTAAAATAATAACATGTTTTATTTAGAAGTTAAATTTAGTATTTAAATGTGGATCTATTTGTTTTCATTTTTTTGCTTTTTATATCAATAATTAAATTTCAATTTCATTGTTAACAATATTATCAAGAAAGATGGTGAAAGAGATTCTTGTTTAAGGTGTTTTCAAGGATATTCAATGTTATTCCATAATATTTGTGCCACTATTGAACCAATATATACTGTAGGCTGATCATAGTCATAGGTCACATGTTTTGTAGCTGATTGATACTGACAATTCCTTTACTTCTCCATTATCTTCAGCACTGTAAATGCTAGTCAGTAGGGCAAAGGCTTCTAGTTAAACACCAGGTCTATTTCTCCCCATTCAAAGAAATATTAAGTTATATCTTCATCAATATGACCTTAATATACGTTCATGACAATATCTTGTGATGTTTGTAGGAGGGTTTATGGAACCCCCTTGGCTAATGACTTAACGAGATATAAAGCACAACTTTCTGATTGGATTTGTGGCCCACTCCAAGAAATGGTATCTACGTGTGGCATTTCTAATGTGGCCAAGAAACTGAGACTAGATAGCTCATAGAGTCCAGGGGAAAACCTACTACTAATATTGTGCTAACAGAATATAGCAATAAATTGATTCCTAAGGACATATTGATGTACACATAGATCAGTTTAATCTTTATAGAGAAGCTTTTTTCTTAAAATTGATGGTAATTAACACAGGGTGCCACAATTGGATAATGTGCAGAAAGTGAGAGAATTTGGAGCATTCATCCTTAAATGAGATGTTCTTTATCACATTCCTCCAGTCAATCCTCAGATATATATAAAAAAGAAAGATTTTAGGAGCCAGAGGTTGTGGGACTTCAGGAAAACAATGTCCTCTTGATGCAACAGGATTAGTAGACATATAAACTCAGAGACTCTACCAGCACACATAAGACCTGTATAGGTTCAAAGCAGACAAAAACCCAGTACTGAGATGGGAATGTACAGACAATATTCCAGCCTTAATCAAGAAGCTATTTGCAATCAATACATCTGAGGAAAGACAAAAATCTGTTTTCTCCCATGGAATGCCACTGGGTATATCAACCACGCTCCAAGGCAGGCAATGCCCAGAAGTACCTGGCCAACCCAATACAGAATCCATGTTTTCTTCTGACCTTTATGTTTTGATTTGCTGTTTTTGTTGTTGTGTATTTGTTTGTTGTTTAATGACTTTGTTTTTATTTTTTTCCTTTTATTGAGATAGAAATAACTTAATTTAAAAAAGTTCAATGTGTTGGGAATGTCTTTCTTTCCTTTTGTTTGCTGTTGGTAGTTTCCTTCACTACTTGAACAACTATCCTATCATGTAATAGCTACTAAAAGCCTTAATTATGTATGAAATGCACTTTGGGACATTAAATTTGTTAAGTGTATGGCAGAATGTCCTTGGCTCCTTTATGTAAATATTTGGAAGACAAAGAGTGGCAGTAACAGAGTAAGAAACTAAGAAAAGCAAGGAGAGTAATATAGAAATAAATATTCCTGAACCTAATTACCCCTCATCAATAGCTTACTGTGCAGAATTCATGGTGTTTTATTTCCATGGAGTTATATTAGTTATATGTAAATTAGCTTTGTAGTTATAAGCATAAATTGATATACATATGGCACTACATCAAAATAGTTAAGAACAAACACTCTTGAACAGCACATTCAACACAGACTATAGTTCTATTAAAGAACTCTGTGTGATTTCTGACTGGTTACATGTCCCTGTTCAGTTTTATAGTGGTAAAATTAGAAAGTTCTAATAATATCATATGCATCTGTCTTCAGAAACATTCTGTGTTTTAATGTTCTCTTTTAAATTGAAACCATGGGATTAGAAGAGAGCTGATTTGTCTTCATTCATTTAAAATTATGTTTGAGTACTGATCAATTATTCCAACTTTCCTATTTTAACAAAGGTGTCATAAGTTTCATCATGTGTCTAATTAATTTTATTTATTTATATTTGTATTGATTTGAAAGTTTTTTACATATGAAGAAAGTTAACCTTGAATTGCAAATGTTTTTTTTTCTAGTTTTGTTATAGGAAAATCCATATATATTGGTTTTTCATGACAAGGTTTCTCTGTGTAGCCTTGGCTGTCCTGAGATTTGCTCTGTAGACCACCTGTCCCTGCCTCAGGAGTACTGGGATTAAAAGTGTACACTCCCATGCCAATTCATAATAAACTATTTATTGTATTTGCTAGGTTCATTGTGCCATTATCTTTGTTTGGTGTTTTGAGACCATCTCAAGTAATCCAGGATAGACTTGAACTGACTGATTCATTCTTTTTTTTTTTTTTTTTTTTTTTTTTTTGAGACAGGTTTTCCCTGTGTAGCTTTGTGCCTTTCCTGGAACTCACTTTGTAGACCAGGCTGGCCTCGAACTCACAGAGATCCTCCTGTCTCTGCCTCCCGAGTGCTGGGATTAAAGGCGTGTGCCACCACCACCCGGCTGACTGATTCATTCTTGTGAGTGGCATTGGCTACCATATTTATAGTTGTCTAAATTAACAAGTTCTATCGTATATTTCCCAACACCTGATAAAATGAAATTTTCTTTTAACTTATTATTTTTTAAAATAACATGAATCAAGTAAGTTAACTAAAATCCCCCATAAATGGCAAATATGGGTGTGGTGACCTTTATTAACACAGGCCTAACCCTATTATGAAGAAGACACAGGGTGCCGAGGTAGATGAGCCCTACAGTTATTTTTTTTCTAGTTTCATTGACACCAAGATTAATCCCCCATTTGTCTATCCTTGATTGATGGCATAAATATATTTTGCATAGTTATTTGAATTTATCTACTTAGTTTTTATTTACTTGTATTCAATTTTGCTTTTAGCATTTGTGTACAAAAGTATGAAGAGATAAGCAATCTTATTTTTTAATGTAAAATAATTTTTCCTTCATTTCTTCACATTGGTCAAATTAACTTAAAACCACTTTACTTATCTGGTACTCTAAGCCCCTTTAGACAGATATGGAAATAGGGAATTCAAGTAAACTATAATAACTCTAGATTTCTCAATTATATTTTGTCATTATTCATATATTTTACATATATTTTAATATATAATAAAATATACATCATCATACATTTATATGATTATATGTACTATGCTTATATAATGCATTGTTCTATATAAATAGTAAAACACAAGCTATACATATGTGCATATATATACTTATGAGCAGTCAAGCAAAATTTCAAACTTTGGATTTGTTATCATTTACATTTGTGCATTTACAAATGTTCACTCTTTCCAGGCCTTATTGAAAACTGACTAAAGATGCTGGAAGAATTCTACTAGAGTGTACTCAGAAGTTTTTCTCTGGTCCCGCCTGACCCATGGTTCCACAGCCACTTATAAAATAATTACTCAGAGGCTTATATTAATTACCAATTTCATGGCATATGGCAGGCTTCTTGCTAGCTAGCTCTTATAACTTAAATTAACCCATTTCTATTAATTTATATTTTTCCATATGTTCCATGGCTTACCGGTCTGCTGACATGTTGTTCCTTGGTTGGCAGACTGGCATCTCTCTGCCTCTCCTTTCTCTTCCTCTCTCTCCAGTTGGAATGTACTGTGTAACCTTATTCTGCCTCACCATTGGCCAAACAGCTTTATTTATCAACCATCAGAGCAGCACATATTCACAACATACAAAAATATATCCCACAGCACTAGAGCTGTAGTAATTATTGGAGGCATATGGAGTTAGAAACTTTGTAAGCATACTAGGCATCTTATTGGAAATATCTTTGATTGGAAGTAGTTTTGGGGTTAGGGACGGGAGCTTATGTCCACTTCCCCTCTCAGTGCTGGGACAACATCTGGCTCAGACCTGTGGAGGCCCTGTGCATACTTCCACAGTCACCATGAGTTCATATGTGAGTCAGTCCTGTTGTGTATAGAAGGCCTTGTTTCTTTAGCATCTTCCATCCCTACTGGCTCCTACTACCTTTCTGTCTCCATTTTCACAGAATTGCCTAAGCCCAGAGAGAAGGGATTTGATGGAGACGTACCGTTTAGAACTAAGTGTTCCAAGGTCTCTCACTCTCTGATCATTGTGAACCTCTGTATTTGTTCCCATCTGCTGCAGGAGGAAGCTCCTCTGATGATGGCTGAGCCAGACACTGATCTATGAGTATAGAAGAATGTCATTAGGAGCCATTTTATTTCTATGTTCCTTTAGTGGCTCAGTAGTCTTCCTCTAAGTTGATGGCCTATTTGATCTCATTTTCATAGACCAATATCATAGCCTGACGCATGGGTTCCATCTCATGGAGTAGACCTTAAATCCAATAAAATAGTGGTAGATTACTCCGACAACTTTTGTGCCACTATTTCATCAACATATCTTACAACAGGTCACCATTGTATATTAAAGGATTTGTAGCTGGGTTGGTGTTTACCTTCTCCTCTGGAAGTGTGAAGAGTGCATTCCAGTACAATGGACACTAGTCAGTAGGTGTGAAGGCTCTATATAGTACCAGCTCAACTTCTCCATGTTTGGTTTGCTATGTAGGAGTTGCCTAAATTTTCTCTAGCAAAGTCTCACTGGATCCACAATCAATCAATTAAGGGCATGCCTTATGGCATGCCTTATGAACAACGCAAAAGGAGGCCAATGGTATGGTATTTTTGGATTTTTTTTCTCATAATGATTTGTCTATTTTTGTTTGTTTTAGTTTTGTTTTACAGGTTTTTTTTTTTTTGCTTTGAGAATTGCAGAATTACAAACAATGTATTTTTATCACGTGTTTAGGGTATTTTTCTGACCTAATGCTAGTTCTAAAATGTTTCTGAAACAGTTTAGAAGGTGTTAAATAGAATTACCTTTAAAGACCAATATTATAACTTGGGACAGAACTATGTGACTATTATCTGCTTATCAGTTACATGATCCTACAGGATTCATAATATATTACAGTTTTAAAGCTCCACAGTTTATAAATGCTATTAATTTTACTTGGCAATTCACACTTCTTGAAATATAATTATCTTTACTAGTGTTTAGGCAAAAAAAGAGGGAGAGTAATATTGGACATATATGAGGAAAGTAGTGTGCTTCAAATTTATATGCCTGATTTTCAATACCACTTAATTAAAGCACCTGAAGGTACTAATATTAATTCAATATCATCAATTTTCAGGCATGGGGAGGGCAAGGGAGGAGAGGAAGAGACAGATGGAGGGACAAGTTCAGGAAGAAATAAGAAATATTGAGATCATCCTGATCTCTCTACTACTGCATCAGATCTTGCAGTTGCAAATGAGGCACATTACATTACAACCATCATTTGAAGCCACACAGCATAAAAGGAACTGCCTTCATTCACAGACCTAGCATTCAGACCTCCCTGGTGTATTTGTGCCTCCTGACATTGACTTGGTATCCATTGCTGCAGGACACATGGTCATCAACTCTACCATTGTTCCTGCTTCCCAAGACAGGGGGATGATTAAATCTGTAATGAATTTGGCTCATCTGAACTTTCATGGAACTCAGGAGTTCCACATAGGGCAGATCACAAACTTGTTCATGGCCCTGGAGAGCTTAATGTTTGATCACAGTGTTTACCCTACTTGTGGTGGCTCTGAACATAAAGGATCCTGATATATGAATTAGTCTCATCAAGAATAGCAACACCACAGAAGTGGAGATGAAGAAGAACATTTATTAAGAAAGAAGGAAAGAAAGGAAGGAAGGAAGGAAGGAAGGAAGGAAGGAAGGAAGGAAGGAAGGAAGGAAGGAAGGAAGGAAAGAAGGAAGGAAGGAAGGAAGGGAAGAAAAAAGAAGGCTGTAACATCTCTGTGTACTTTGCTCCAGTAGAAAAAGTTGCCCAAAGGACTCCCAACACTGGTCTGGAGTCAGGAGACAGCCAGTAAGAGTAGTGGCTTAGGGTACCAAGTTGAGGTTCAGGTATACATACCATTTGCCCATGACCCACACTTGTTCTTCAACACTTGGCCTCCTACACTCTCCTTGAGCACTATGCTCTTCTATTTCTGGTCTCTACTCAGCTCTTGCTGCAAACACTGCCCTCCACCTTTCATTTTCCCTGTTTCTGCAGCCTTCTCTCTCCAGACCTGTTGCTGTAGAGCCTACCTGTAAGTCAATAAACAATTTCTGAAGGAAAATGAAAGAAAGAAAAAGAAAGAAAAACATAGATATTTACTGAGAAAAAGCAATATTAGTCAATTTCAATAATAAATTTTTATAAGATAAAATATGTTTATTTACTTTTAAAATTAATAAGCTATGTTAATACTATGTCAAGTGAAGTAACCCAGTCTCAGAAAGAGAAAAACTGCATGTTGTTTCTCATATGAGGATTCTAGCTTCTAATTTCTAATTTTTATGTATCTGTATAAACACCAGAAAACTAGAAAGGGACTCATGAAGGAGAGTTGAGCAGCACATGGCTGGAAGTGGAAGAGAAACTGTGCGGTGGGAAGTAGTTCATGTGTATGAGAATGGGGAGTAGGAAGATGGACACAAGGAAGTGGCAGATGTGTTCTCAGTCAAAATCAGTACTTAAGATAGTGCCACAAGGAAACCTGAACATTTGACAGCTAATTATTATCATTTCAAAAATTAAATAATTTATATATTCATATATATATATATATTCATTGCAAAAACTCTTTAATACACAATTAATTCCTCGTTACATGTAATGAAATATGACATATGAACTCTTTGTGCAAACACATTATAAGTTTTTGCTATGAGTCAAACAATAGAAGATGCTGATCACACTTCAAATCAACAAATTCAGAAGCTTTTTCCACCTCCTCTTCTATTGTGAAGGCTGTACCAGTCCCAATGTCACTGTATCTTCTCTACGCTAACAAAAATGTCTTCACAACTGTTCAATCAATGATACCAGATAATTTCAAATCAATTTAACCTTGGACATCAAAGCTGAGTCCCCTTGGAATACTGCCTGTTTGTGTCAAAGGTGGAAGTGGTTCAATAAAGCTCATCATACACAAAGTGACAAGTAGATTGAGACGTGGCTAACCAGCCTGCAAACAGCCATGATTTCCCACTTTAACTGTAGGCAATCTCGTTCTGTGATCTCTGCAATAAGCGATTGCTAGGACAGCTACCTGTGAACTCTTTGTTATATGCCTGTTTGATGGGCCTATGGCTTTGAGCTGTCTATATTGTTAACCCTAAAGTAACCCAGTGATTTCACTAGTGAAGAAAATACAGTTGCATCCACTAATATTTATAAAGTATGTTTAGTAATGTTACTTAGTCTCTTATATGACAAAAAATCAATGCAGGGGTGGAGTTACTAATTAGTGTGAGATTGGTACATGGTTTCCACAAAACTCAAATATTAGGAAATCATTTATATTTTGTTTTGTTTTCAATATCACAGATACAATTATTACCCATAAAATGACAAGAGTCAGTGTGTCAAAGAAACATAAAACAATATTTAACAGCTATACTTTGTTTTAAATCTAAAAAGATAGATCCTCATTTATTTTTTCAAAGTAACTATAAGTTACATATTCTTTCCTAGAACCTATTCTTGACATGCTTTTTATTAACATCTGAGAATTTCATAGAATGTATTTTTAACATATTCACATCCTTCCCACACAGCACTTTGCACACAGCTTACTATTTTCTGCAGCAGATCATACTAAACATCAATGATAAAAAAAAAAAAGTATTTAGTGGCTTGGAATGTGGGCTGGAGTGACGGCAAAGTCACAGAGTGTGAGCAATCCTCACTGGCAACATTCACATTCTGGCAGTTGGCCTCTGCAGTACATTTGGTCTATCACCTGAAAGTGTTCTCAAGAAGGAGAAATAGGCATGTGCTTACTGAAATTAATATTACACAGATCCTGCCACATTGTTTTGCTCAAGGAAAATCATCAGATTGGTCTAGGTTTAACTCATTGTTGAAAAGATTTTGCTTTTCCAAGAAAGAGTGTCAACATATTGAATAATTTAAATATGCTTCAGCCTGTTAAACCTATCTTGCCTGTATTCCATTTTGTCTAACCAGCTTGTTGGTTTTGAAAGATGCAAGAGCATAACATTGTCCAAAATAAGATAAATATTGGGTGGGCTATAATCCATGTGAATGAATTCTACAGATTTATGTACATGACATTTTCAGAATATAATTAATTAATGGATAACCTGTACTGTTTAAAAACAAAGCTTTTATTATCATAATTTGTTAGATTTGAACATTGATAAAAATGTTCACTGTTGATTCTAAATTATTGAAATAAGTATGTAAAATTTATATATATATATATATATATATATGTGATACTTGTGAATTTCTTTTAAACCCACAGAAAATACAGGAAAATGTTTTATTAACATTGGTGATTGAATGTTAGCAAAGCTTGAGGAAGAGAAGAGTTGCCAAGATGCTAGAAGAAATTTTCCCTCTGGTCTTAACACCTAGTAGCTTCACCCAAATGATTGAAAAGAATCTCCTAGATGGTGGCTCATGACACTCTGTTCTAATGAACTAAGTTTTATCATATAAATAATTATTTCAAACAATATCTGTTGAGAGGATGGCCATATATAGGGTATTTAAAAAGCCACTATCATAGAAATACTTTCAGGAATATTATGAATGTTGCCACATGGAATGTGAAGCTCATAGAGAAAAAGAGGCTCTCCTATAGTGCAACACTGTTTTATTTGTAGACACACAATATTATTGCTTGTCAAGCATGCTGCACTAATGGTGACAATATATTGCTTTTAGTTTACTTTATTTTATTAAGATTTATTTATTTTTATTTAATGTGTATTAGTGTCTTGCCTACATGTATGTAAATTGCATGATGCATATAAAACACTTGTAACACCTGCAGATGGCATTAGATCACCTGGAATTATAGTTAACTGCTGAAAATTGGACTCATGTCTCCCAAAAGAGCAGTCAAAGTTGTTAATGGTTTAATAATCTTTCCATCCCCTTATTGTTTTATTTATTTTTACACATTGTCATGCTCAAGCTACACAGTCCTAAAATGAATAGCCTATGCAAATTTTCCATTTTTCATGAATTGTATATTCTGTGGACTAAATGTTTGTGTGCTTCCAAATTCAGATTCTGAAAACTTGTACCATGAGAGATGGTATTAAGAGACAAGGGCCTTTTAGAGGTACTTGAAATTAAATGAGCCTATGAGCATACAGAGTCATGAATGTTACTTGAAACAAAAATGCTGTCTTTTGAGACAGGAAAACCCTGTGAATATGACTCTAATATCATCAAGACTTGCTTTTCTACTGTTCAAATCTATGGGGTTTCTTTTGTGTGATGCTACCTCAGCTCTTCTTCTACAACTGAGGATGTTGTACAGTAGTGCTTCAGGAGCCCTCCCTAGTGCATCCAGAATATGTTACCACCATACTTGCCCTAGTAAGGGAGTAGGATATTAGTGATATTAGTGGAAGAACATTCTTCTTAGGGCTAAGCATCTTGTATAAGTTAATGTTTGCTATTAGGGCCCATTATCATATATATTACTACCTAAGCTTGTCCCACTGCTGATTTTGCAAGTAGATAGCTCATTTGGTTTTATAGCTTTACCAATAGAGAGCAGCTTTCCCTTAGACTTACCTTTAGGTAGTATTACATAGAATTTTGGTTATTACTGAATTAATGCCAAATTACATCAAGATGTTTAGAGCTCTTGCATGGAGTGCTCTGTTTTATCATGTAATGTAATATTTTTTTTCAGTGTAATAGGAAGGATTTTTGTGCTAAATGTCATTCTACCCTTAAGATTCTTATTTTGTAAAATTGGTATCCCATGTAATGGTTGTAAAAGTGGGCACCTTTAGAAGGCACTTGGCATGAAAGGAGACCCATAGATCACGCCTGGTGTAGGCTTTTGAAATCTCAAAGCTTACCCCAGTAACACTTTTCTTTCCACAAGGCTACACTAATTCCATTAAGGCCACGCTAATCCTTCTCAAATAGTGTCAAAAGCAAGCATTCAATTATATGAGCCTTTGGGGTTTATTCTTATTTAAACCACCATATTCATAAAAACCTGCCCTTAGTAAATTCTTGGACTTTATTCTGATCCCTGACATATGTTTATGGCAGAGAATAATCAGAGGTTCCAAAGAAGAGTATCTCTTTTGTGATAATATTAATTTTTGGTTAAATAACATATGATATGCTAAGAAGCTTCAGGATAAGAATTTAGCTTTAGATAAACTCCAACAGAGAATCAAAAAGGAAAAAGGTTAAATAAAATGTATTATCCTTACAAATTTTGTCCCAAATATGCACAATATATTATATGCTTTATATATATATATATATATATATATGTATATATAGCATGCTTTATGTATATCCTATTTATTTTATAAGTATAAGTCTAAGTTGTTCAATTAAGTTCCTGTGAGCAAAGAGAATCAATAGGTAAATTATAATCATTGCAGCCTATAAAGTTCCTTTAAATTGAGAAGTAAAATTTCAAAATATTAACCTTTTTTTCTAATTATGTAATAGTAAAATAGTATGCTAGATGACTAATTATATTAAAATATAACCTAACTTTTGCAAGACTTTAGAACAATTATTTCTGTTGTAACACTAGTTTTAATTATATTTCTTTTCTCAATCTCTCTGAATTAGTATTTATTGTATCTTGGTATAAAGAGTTTACATCCATCTTCTAATACTTTCAAATCAGTCCAAAACCATGTAATTTATATTTAAGACATTAATCAAGTGTCCAACAATACATTTTCATAGACTACATTGTTAGGTGGGACACATGGCAATTATAGTTATTAATGTTTTCTAGAGTTGTGCATTGGACAATAAAATGATGAATTTATTTAATAAAAGCATATTTTATGTGTATGGATCTATATAAATTCAATTATAACAATTTTTGTTTACAGAAAAATATTTCTTTGTCGTAAAAATGACAGTAGTATTCAAAGAATAGTCTGAAAAACAGTTTATATGAATGTTTAAGTGTAACATTACAGCACAATATATTACCCAGATATATCTTAGTATGAGTAATTTTGAAGATAAAATATATTACTGCAATATCTAGGGATATGGAACAAACTATCTTTTAATGTTTAATTATTGTATATTATTACCTAATATATAAGCAAAAGACAAGTAAGGTTAAGGAAAAACACAGTAGTCTCAGAATATCAAATAACTGCTAACGATTAAATGTAATAGTAGCCAGTCTAAAGACTGAGCCATTTGAACTATCCTAATGTACATGTCAAATCTGGCTTTGATTAAGATGACTAAAAGCAGCCTGCACTTTTTGATGTTTCTTCAGGTAGTTTAACCTTTTAGTTGAGATACTGAGAAAAAAAGAATGTCCTTATAGAGTTTTAGAATTTTTTTTTTTTTTTTTGGTTTTTCGAGACAGGGTTTCTCTGTGTAGCTTTGCGCCTTTTCCTGGAACTCACTCTGTAGACCAGGCTGGCCTCGAACTCACAGAGATCCACCTGGCTCTGCCTCCCGAGTGCTGGGATTAAAGGCATGCGCCACCAACGCCCGGCTAGTTTTAGAATTTGAAAAACACTCCCACTAGTACTTTGTGTCATTGCTTTGATTTTATTACCTATATTTTTCACTCCTGGGCTTATTCTATACATGAATAAAAACCAAGAGGTCCGACAAGGATATTTGGAGAGATTGCCCATTTGACTAACAATTAATTTGAAGAGAAGGAAAATCCATGTAGTTAGAATGGCCATTGAAAATTGAGATTTGAAGTATTTGTTTCAATAAAAAACATTTTTATTCTTCTGTATACATGAGTTTATTTAACAGAAGGGATGATAATATCAGAAACTAATCCTTTATCTAATTATTGTAGATACAGGATAGTGGAAGTCTTTTCTTATTAAGAAGTGCCTTCCATGGTTATTTTATAGATGTTAAATGCTGCCAACAGATAGGAGAGAGGGATCATGACTCCTAGGAGGTTTTCATGAACCTTGTATTACCACCTCTTTTCTTCAGCCACCATTTAATGGTATCACCTGAGGTAGATGCGAGGTGGAATATAGGATACTTGGCTGATCAGCCAATTTATGTTGTCAGGTCAACACCATGGAAAATGCACATAACTATTTATTAGTCATCTAGACATCTAAGAAAAAAATGAAGATGAAAATTGTAATAAGAATGTGGGGGCTTAACTTTGTTTGATGTATGATTAACATTATTGATAAAAGGAAAAGGAAACCAGGAAAAGTAAAAATCTGTAAAGATCTAGAGTTTTCACCTAAAAGACTAAAAATGTTTGTTTCTAACTCATTAGATAACAGTAAAAAGATAATACTCAATTGGAAGGTTCAGGCATAAACAGAGGCACAATTTTCAACTACCTTTTATCTCCTTATGTGTTATGATAATTTTTTTTTGCTGTTAAAGATGTGGTCTATTTCCACATTTCTACAACTGAGCTGGACCTGTGACATATTCATCAGCAGAATATGGCAGAAATGATGATACAGCTTCCAGGACGAGGCTTCTAGCTTCATTCTTGGATTAAGGCCCAGACATGATGGAGAGAAAGAAATCCAACTCCCATAGGTGTTCCAGCCAAGCCAGTCCTCATGTGTGTCAGTAAATATAAACCAAATCAATAGAGGGATTTCCCCCAAATCTCACAGGATATTCAAAATAATAGGACCATGATGGTTTCGAAAGTCACTGTGAATAATTATACTATAAAAGTTAAATGAAACATAGACTCATTTGTGTGGTGATATATTGTGTCCCCCAATATATTGTGCACCCTAATAAAGCTTATCTGATGATCAGAGGAAAAATCCAGCCACTATATTAAACATAGATGTCAGGCAAAGTAGCACACATCTCTTTAATCCTAGCATTCGGGAGGCAAAGATCCAGGCGAATCTCTGAGTTCAAGGCCACACTGGGAACAGAGCCATCATGGTGACACATATCTTTAATTGCAGCACTAACCATAGAGGTCTGGAGGTCTGTACAGATGGACAGGAAGTGATGTAGCTGGATGGAGAGAGGAAGTGAGATGCAGAACAGAAAGGCATATAAGCATAGGTATACAGGAAGTAGGTCTCTTTGGAGGCTGAGGGTTGGTATGATGAGGTTAGCTATGGCTTGTCCTATTCCTCTAATCACTCAGTTTTCACCCCAATATCTGGCTCCAGGTTTTCTTATTAATAAGACCATTTAGCAATTTGACTTACACATTTGATGTCATTTACTTATATTTATTTATAAAAAAAAACACTTTGTAAATATAGAATAAAGTAGAAGCATACCCCCTAGAAATATGCTTTCTGCCTGTTTGCTTAAAACTGCCTAATTAATAAAATATTACAAACAGAATCCATACCATAAACTGTTTCTCATCACAGAGACCATATCTATTCTAAAATAAGATTTTACCAGATCAGTACATATAGTAATGATTTATAATTTATTTGTATATGTAAATAATATTATTTTAATAATGCATTTTTTTTCAGAATTTGTTTTATATACATTATAATTCATACATTTCCTAGGATAAGGTCAGAATTTCTTAGCTATTGTTACAATAATCTTGTCTCCTATTCTTATATTTACTCCTGTCTCTTTAATTTTTGCTATCAAACACAATAAATAAGGAAGGAAGTGAAAAAAGAATAAAAGCCAATAAATTATAATAAATGAAAAATAATTAATGAAGTCTTTATTTTGATTTTATTATGTTATTTATATAATTATATAGGTTATATTATAATTTATAGTTCTATTAAAAATCTACATATTTGTTTAATTGTATAGAGAAAGGTTTTATTATACAAATGTAAGAATAAAGCTACATATAATTCTAGAAAAACATGTAGGAAATAGGGTGGTCAGTAAGCCAGAAAAAAAAAAAAATGCTAGACACTGAAGCCTGACACCTGAGTTTGATACTCAGAACTTCTGTAAAAAGAAATCAAATGTGTGGCATGTGTGTGCAAGCAGTCTCAACACCCATTAGTGAGACTGGAGCTAGAAAAAAGTTTTACACAGAAGTCCATACATCAGCTAGCTTAGAGCACAGAGCACAGCAGAAACAAGAAAGAACCTGCCTCCTTCATCAAGGTAGATGGAGAGAACCAAGTCCTCAAAGTCTGATCTCTACAAATGTCTCACGGCATGAGTATGCACACACAAACAATAAATCAATGCAATGAAACGAAAAAAATACAGATTAATATAATTAGACAAAGCTTAAGAAAAAATGTGTACTTACATATTAAAGAGTGTTGTTTTAAACATAAAACAGCCATTTAACTTGAAAATAAGTAGTTTTCAGAGAAAAATATGAATAATTTTCAAAACAATATTATAAAGTTATATGATAGAGTATTTTCAGGAAATTTGGTTCAATTTGAACACGAGCAGATAACATGGGATTTTTCAAAACATTCAGAAATGAACATTAGCCATACTATATATCAAAGTAGGTAGGACAAAAATAACAGGAATAATTAGAGATGTTATTGAAGCTTATTGTTCATTATTTAAATGCTATGTTGAAGTTAAATATGTATGTCCTATTAAAGCATTCCATGGACTTAGAAGAAATTAAAACAAATAAAGAAAAAGAATAAGAGTAAATGGAAATTAAGAACTAAACAAAAGGAAAAGAGCTTGTTAGGGCAGAAGAAAACAAAATACTGTTTTCAAAAGTAATCCAAGAAATGGCTATGTACTGACTAGTATATCAAAAAGACCTAATGAGCACATGGTTTTATTGCACAAACATCCTTCATTAAGAGGAGATTTGAGAACATATGCTTTTCTTGAGATCATACATCTTCTATATGTTAGAAAATATGTGTGATGGTACCAAATATATGTGTAAGCTGAAAACTTGGGACATCCAGGAAAGCAGACCTCACATATTCAACAAGTATGAGCTGCGTAGTAAATTCTAAGTCAGGTAAGACTACACATGAAGACCCTTTCTCAAAAACACAATAAATAAATAAATGATCAAGGATGTTTCAGACCACAGAAAATTTATAGATGTGCTAGAAAAACAATTTTTATATGCAAAAATTCAAATTTATAAATTTTGTGATGGGAGTTTTCTATAATCACTAAAATATTAAACAGAATAAATAAAATATAATCATTTTAAATTGCAAAATTTAAGTGTGGAAATACAAGTAATGAGCAATAGTTTATTGCAAAAGCCCTATTGTACAATTTAATGAAAGTTTTAATAGTTAAATAAACATTGTGCTTCTTACATATTAGTCTTAGAAATGAACAAAAAAGGAAATAACTCACAAATTTAACAGTCTTCAAATCAGAATCTCCAAATGTTTTATCATTTACTCTGAAGAATATATGACACTACACAAAAAGTAAAAAGAACAATTGTTAATTGTATTTATTATATTCTGGATAGCATGAACAATTTAATATATATATAAGTACCTAGCTGATTCTGTGGCTGGGCTGGGGGCCCTTTTATAAGTGAAACACACTGACACCTGGCTATTTGTCACTGAACACTGGCACTTCTTAGACTTTTGTCAGGTCTCACACTTTAGTCAATTTACATAAATTATATACAATATTACATTAAGTTTTAAAATAATTTTGAGGTTTGCATTGTGTGGACTTAGTAACCCTATTTAATACAATTGGTCTTACAAAATCAGTATTCACATTGCCTATCAAAATATGATACAAAATAAATAGGTTCTTCTTCACTTTTGCTGTTTATGTTATTCTCTAGATTAAGTCCTCAATGATACAGTGTGAAACACTGAAGGATCTTATATGACCTTACGTTCAACGAGAGAGAGGAGGGATTATATGAGTAAGAGATATCAAGACCATGATTGGAAAAAGTGCAGAGACAAATAGCCAAACTAGTGGAAACACATGAACTGTGAACCAATAGCTGAGGAGCCCCCATGGTACTGGACTAGGCCCTGTGGATAAGGGAGACAGTTGATTAGCTTGAACTATTTAGTAGGCCCCCAGGCAGTGAGACCGGGACCTGTCCTTAGTGCATGAGCCAGCTTTTTGGAAACTAGTGCCTATGCTGAGACACATTGCTCAGCCTTGGTGCAGAGAGGAGTGGCTTGGATCTGCCTCAAATGAATGTGCCAGGCTCTGCTGACTCCCCAGGGGAGACCTTACCTTGGAGGAGGTGGGAATGGGTAGTGGGTTGGGAGGGAAGCCTTGGGGGGGAGAGCAGGGAGTACAGGGGAATCTGTGGTTGATATGTAAAATGAATAGAAAATCTCTTAATAAAAAAATTAGATATAGTTTTCAAATAGTGGTTGCATTCAAGGAGACCATAAATTTGAAAGAGAGCATGAAGGGATATGTTGGAGAGTTTGGAGGGAGGAAATTGTAGGGAAATATGATGTTATCATGTCGTAATCTCAAAAAGTAAAAGAAGTAATCAAAGGAGTTGCTTATAACATGTAAGAATTACTTTATCTCAGTGCTAAATGTGTTTTGTATTATTTAGCCAAAAATAATGAGAAGATTAGATTTTAGTAAGTACACATATTCTTAACTTCCACCCCATCTCTCCAGCTCCAACGATGAATGTACTTTAAAAATACCATTATCTTGACATTTTTTTAAAGAGGGGAATTACCAAGGGCAGAATATTTCTTCATGGGTGATGCTGTTTGAATATTATTCCCATACCCTGCAATTTATATAATTAGTAAGATAAACTGATTGGAAAATACTTAAGCATATTTTTAAGAGATTAAAAAGTATTTTTAGTCAGTGATAGCAAAACGCCAGTAGAATCAATGTAAATATTTTGAAAATAAATATCTAACACTGCTAGTTTTACTTTTTATAAATATAAAGGGTATATTTAACTCATGATTGTAGAGGCTAGGAATACGTAAGAACAAGGTAATGTCAGATGAAGGCTGAGATATCCTGTCTCCTGGAAAGGACAGGAGAATTTTACCCACGATACCTTCACAATTTGACTCCCTAACCAGGACTTCCACAAGGACAACACCAATAGACATGTTAATGTTGGTGGAGAATTTCTCTCCAGCTCCAAGTCCTGCCAGTCCCGGAACCCACTTATAAAATAAACACACAGACTCTTACATTATTTAAACTGCTTGGCCATTAGCTCAGGCCTATCATTGTCTAGCTCTTACTCTTATATTTAGCCCATTTCTATTAATCTATACTTTGCCACGTGGCTCGTGGCTTACCGGTACTTTACATCTTCCTTGTCCTGGTGGCGGCTCCAGGCAGTCTCCCCCTCCACCTTCCTGTCCCTCAATCTTTCTCTCTGTTAGTCCCGCCTATACTTCCTGTCTGGCTACCGGCCAATCAGTGCTTTATTTATTAACATATTTGTCATACAGAACATCCAACAGCATGTTAATATAGAAGAGGACCATGTCAGTAGATCAATCCCTGAACAAAGAATTATAGGCAACTAAAGATGATGGAGAGATGGGGAGTTTGTTCTCTGAGTAATGAGTTCTTCCTTTGGTTATACAATTTCTTCAAGTCAGTACTAAAATCATATACATAAAACATCAGTAAAGAGAAAGTTGTATGTCTGTTTGTAAGCACTTATAAATGAATGTAGTATATAACAACAATAAAATAGAGAACATGAATCTGGGAGACAGGGAAGGGATTGAGTAGAAGAAGGGAAAGGGAGGTGATTTAAATACATTTTAATTAAAAAATAAAGATATATGTCATTAACAGGGATTTTTTTTAGTGGAACAGAAAGCACTTTTTGAATGAGTTTGCTCTAGTCAGCCCAGAATGTTGCAAAAAAGTTTGGCAGGTTGCATGGCTTATATTACAGCCATTATTCTGGTGGCCAATTGCCCATCACTGTCCTGAATGACAAATAATCTGAAATTTACACAAGGCTACTCTTAGTCTGGCCTTTTGAAATCTGCCTTTCCCCCTTTTGCCAAACTGTTGGTAGAGGAATGTGCTCTCTTTTCCATTTCTTTATTATTTTTTTTGTTTTGATTTTAGTATTAGATTTCAAGTAATGTGTCCCAATAACACAGTGGATTTTCACACAACAAATAGTTTTGCATTTACTTTATTTTATGTGTAAGAGTTTTCTTCCCTGCATGTATCTATGCCAACCATGTGCCTAGTGGCTGTGTAGGTCAGAAGCATAAGGCCCCCTTAATCTGGGAGTTACCGATAGTTGCTAGTCATCATTTGGGCACTGGGAACTGAACAGGGAAGCACCACAAGAGCAGTAAGCATTCTTCATTGCTAAGCCATCTCTCAAAATAAAACAAAATCCCTAAATTTATATTCCAACTGTAATTATAATTTCAGAAATTTATATGTGCATTCTTTGGGAATGTTTAATTATATATATTGATGAAGGAAGGTGTACTATTTCAATACATGTGTGTAGTATATCAGTCACATCTTGTAGGCCTCCTGTGATGAACACATATAAACCCAGCTAAATATCAAATTCTTCGACATAAATACTGTCACAATGAGGGTTACTGTTTTGAGGTACAGATTTTAAATTTTTAAGGAGCTTAAATATGTGGTCTACAGAGGAATCATGCTTCCTTCCCCCTCTTCACTTCCTTTCAACATCAGTTCTTTACAATCTTTCCTTTCTCAGACTTAAATGTATTTCTTCTTTTTTTATGAGGTCTTACCCATCCACTAGGCACACTGGTTTTGACATTGGTTGGGTTTCTGTAATGTTAATTTGATTAAAGATCTTATCCAGGGCTAGGCTATTAGGGATGGGATCGGAAGAGACATTCTTAGGACACTGATTGCATGCTGTCTGAATGTAGCTCTCCTGTGGCCCAGCAGTTCTCCTACAAGGATTACTAAGAAAGGAAAGACCATGGGTCTTTGTGTCTCTTCTGCTTCTTGTTCTAAGATGTGTTGCCTTCTCCCATACATGCTCTTGACACTGCTGTGCTCCACACAATCTGCTCCAGACAAATGAAAGCGCCCACATTTGAGCTGCTTTGGACTGAGCTGCTGATGGAGGAATTTGTCCAGGGAATCTGCCAATTGTGAGGCAAATGTACTTCATTTCCATCAATAGCATACCATGGATAATTTCATATAGTCAACCCAAACTAATTAATAAACTAGACATGCCTGTAAAAATTCTCTATTACTGAACATATATAGCTCTTCTGTTTCAGTTTTATCCCTTGTTAACACAATAACATAAAAATAGATAGTAACTCTGAACCAGAAAAGAATCAATGCTCTAGTCAGCTATTTCATGTTAAGATGAAATACTATAGGCAATTAATCTACGTTAGGAAAGATTTATTTTGTTTTTTTTGTTTTCAGAGATTTCATACCACAGTTAGATGACTCCTCTATATTTCATCCTGCAGTGAGAGAGAGAGAGAGAAAGAGAGAGATAGAGATAGAGATGAGAGAGAGAGAGAGAGAGAGAGAGAGAGAGAGAAAGGAGAGAGAGAGAGAATATGAGAATCCATGAAAATATAAAAGGGTATTTCTCACTTTCTTACTAAGGCAGGCTTACAATGACCCACTTCTAACAAGACTGTACTTCCTAGTAGACTATTCAGTTCAGAACTCATCTGTTGATTATTAACCCATTCTTTGGGAACCATGACTACAAGATGAGAGAAGAAAAGAAGCCAGTTTTGGACATTATAATTCTCAGTAATGAGAACTTAGGTTTTGTTCAATAGAAATCATTCCACGAACATACTAAGGAGAGAATATATGTAAAGGAAAAGCTGAAGATACAAATTTCAGCTGCTTAGGCATTTCAGGCAGCTCTAATAGAGCAATAAACTGGAAAGACAGCTTTGTTGCTTCATGTATAGGATTTCCCTTTTTTAATTTGACAGTTTTTCTTTTGATTTGTTTGTTTCCTTTTGTTTTATACCCTTGAGCACATTAAAGAAAAATGTGTCTGTAACTCAATTTTATGAAGGCCATAGCTCTCTAAAGCAAAAATCTAACTTTATATTCTAAGCCACATTCTTATCTGTAGATATAAATCTCCCAAAATATCTACATTGAAATCAGTAAATTAAAGTGAAAATGTCAATGAGACTGCCAGAATTGTTGAGCTTGCCACAATTTTCTGTACATAAATGAGTGTGACCTTTACAATAGAAGTGCTGTGGTCACTGTTCACTATTATCTAATATTTCTTCATGGATTTAAATATTAATAAACTACTTACATCATGATTGAATCAACTAGGATCTCTCCAATTTTTTCCCTCAACAGCCTTGGATCTGGAGTCGCTCCAGTAGTCCTTAAACATGAGTGTTGTCTTGGAGACATTTCAGTCCTCCTGAGTGGAGTGTGAGCTGATAAACTTGCCATCACACTTTGCCAGCACTGAAACTGTTACCAAGGGATGATGAGATCTATCCAGAGCCAGAGTGCTAGTCATTGACTGCTTGGCTGAAAATTATGCTTCAGATGCCTGATTCTTAACCCAATTGGCTGTGTAACATCCCTTGAGAACATTGGTGCTAAAAGATTCAGGCTGTTTCAATTTACTCTTTTAATTAAAACACAGAACTGGAGGAGAAACAAATGAAAGAGAGAGAGAGAGCAGGGCTTAAAATATCTTATAGCCCCCCTCTGAGTATTCTTTGTTACAATTTTGCATTTAGGCTCTACCAACATATCTCTGAACAAATGTCACTTTTTCTTTTTCATTATGTAATATGCCACATTTATGGGCTCTGAACGGTTCTTTCCTCCACACAGCATCAGAAGAAGTAACACATAATTCCAGGCACTGACATCTAGAAAATGCTACACATCGAGTTACTTCATTATATTCCCTCATTTATAGTGAGAAGTTGTAGATTAAAGAATCCATCAACAGCTCTTTTTTATTGAGCACAGTGTTCAGAATCTATTAAAAACAGGCAGTAATTTAAGAAGAAAAATAGAGAACTTGCTTTATGATAATAATGTTGCTATATGAGGCAAACAACAAAACTCTCAGCATCACTAAGATTTATGCATTTAAAATTGGATCTCTTCCCAAAGGAAAAGTAAATCTATTGCAGCTTTAAAAGGAAGTTTGAGTTGTTTTATTTTTCCATTGTATCATTGAATAAATAGAAGCCAATTCCATATTAATCTTTAAAGATTAACAAGACAAGTATGCTTCTTAAATCACAAGTATCTTGCAGTCTGTACATGTGGAGACCCACAGATAAAAGAGTCACATGAAATTAAGAGATAATGTTCAGAAAGAAAAACCCAAAACACAGGTATTTGTTGTTCAATGAACACAGGATGTAGCTTTGAAATTTGGGCAAAATGTATTTTTCTAGATTATTTTAAGCACAACAAAAATAAATTCATTTAAAGGGAAGAGTGAACCAATATACTCTAGGGCAGAAATTAAATGAAATATGGTGATCACATGATGATTTGTTTCTCTGGCCTATTTACATTTTGTGCATTGTTAGTGTTTTGAACATGTTCTTGAGAAGCTTATGTGTTAGAAACTTCCTGTTCATTTTTATATGTTGATGGTAGGTAGGCAGTAGGTAGACTAGTTTTATACAGTGGTGGAAACGATCATTTAAACACTTCTGATTCTTTGCCATGTTCTGTCCTTGCCAGATCCAGACACAGGAAGGACATCTCATGCTCTCAAGATATGAAAAATTCAGATATGCAGGAAATAAATATGTCTCAGTTATAAATTACTGTGTCCTAGAATTTAAGACGGTCATACAGTATTTAGAACATAGATTACAACCCCAGGCACAGACCCATGCTTGTCAATATTTATTCTGCAATTTAATTGAGCTAGAGAATCTTGGACAAACTACTTATCTATTGTTAGTTAAACATTGCATTAAATAACTGAAAAACGTTAATGTATATTTTAGATGTCTTTTTAAACATAAGTTGACTTAACATAAGCATCTGTAGATAAATGTATTAAACTAGTACTGAGTTTATGTTAAATATCCAGTGTGAAATGTGATGATAATAACGTTTGAAATCATGTAATTATGCCCTATTAAGAAATGTCATCATATATATTATATATATTATATATGTAGGAAGGATATATTATATTATAAGTAAAGAGAACTATGAAATATGTATCCTCAGTATTCATTTTAATCAGTTAATAACAAGTTAATTGGGGTAAATTATATTCTTGTTTGAATAAGGAAATATAAATGATTAATAGTTGATTATACTGATGATCAATGAAAAATAAAAACCTCAAAATATTAAAATATTAGTCACTTATCCTAGGGTTGAAGCATGCTGCTCAAGAAAGTTACCTTATTTTCTCAGATTGACAGCTATTCCTAACTGAAGAAAACACTGTCCTGGTTTACTGGATAGCACGTGAGTATTTGTGCTCTTCTCACTGTGTTGAGGATGGCCAGAAACCTACCTGTTGGGATACCAGAAAAAAAAAAAAAAAAAAACGCTCCACTTTGGGAAATACTGGTTGCCATGTACAGGCAGTAGGATTCTAGGATACCAGGGACGATGCAGGGATTAGTACAGCAGTACAGCAGTGGGGATTGCTAGGGTACAGCTGGTAGCTGAGTATGCACAGTTGTGCAATGCAGATGCTAGTTATCAGTTAACATGAGAACATACATAGACACATACAGACTACTATTAAACTACCTTTGAGGGGGCACAGATCTTAGAGAAGCCACTGGATTCTCCTTCCTGTTTCTGATGTCCCTTCCCCCTTGAGAGTAGCAACTGAGGGGCTGCAAATATATATCTGAGCCAGTTGCTATGTATAAGCAGAGCTGAACTTAGAAGAAAAGCGTCTTATTCCTGCAATACACCTTAGCTTTTCTCCAGACAGTTTAATGTCAGCTGGTGTAAGCCAAAAATATTTAAAAGGTCAAGTACCATTTTCATAGAGCATGGTGAATTTGGAGTAAGGTAATACATCAATGAAAAGTATATTAGTGCAAACACATAAAATCTATTTATGAAAATTCCATACTTTTCTTACTTGTCCTAAATTACATTAAACATTTCATGCTAGTATGAAGTATAGAAAGACTCAGGGATTGATAAATTAACAAATTGTGAAAGTAAAAAAAAAAAAAAAAAAACAACTAAACATGGAGGCTCTACAGTAATAACCAAACTGATATTGTTTTAAATATAATATTCAATTAATAAAATTGATAAATTTTGTAGATATATTTTATTAGTCTAATATATAATAAAAGTAATCATGTTACTTTGTACTAATTGTCTCAATAGAAACCTTTTAACTATGCAAACATTTTAAGTATTATTCACTACATACTAAGATTTCTTTTATTTATATATTTTTCTTTTTTTTAATTGAAAATTGGTTTGTCATACAATATATTCTAATTATGGTTCCCCTACCCCATTGTCTCCCAATCATCCCTACCCACCAAATCTGCACCCTTTCTTGCTCTCTCTCTCGTTTAGAAAGAAACAAGGCATCTAAAAAGGAAAACACACACACACACACACACACTCACACACACATTATATATATAAAATAAAATAAGCCCAAGATTTCTCAATTCACTGATTAACTTCTATTCACTCCTTCTTAGTTTCCAATTCTCACAAAAAATAGTTTCTCAGAAGCTTTAGGATGAGCTAATTTACTAGTCAACCTAATATAATCCCAGTCCACTTAACATTTTTTTAAAGACTCACACAGAGAAGCATGTGACTCAGTCCTACGCCACAGGCTGGATTGCACAGTTGTAGGGAAAACTGCACGTGGCACCTTTGACAATGTGAGGTGTCAAAGAATTTCCACTAAATTCCAAATGTAGATATGTGTCACCAGGACAGTTGCTTGCCAACAAAAGTGATAGAGGAAGAGTAGACTGGATTCAGGAGTGCATCCAATATCAGAATGAACATGTTGCCAATGAGTTTCACATCCCTTGATAATAAAGAACAAGTTGAGTAGCAACACACAGATCTATCATTAAGAGCACTGAAAAAAATCATTATCCTTATACTCTCTAAATTTTTGGAAAGCATTTCTTAAGAAATTTGTTCTGAGATAGTGGAACCCTTACGACTGTCTCACTTAAAATGCCACGTATTGCCTTCTAACAGCAAAGGACCATGACAAGTATGATGTGAAGATACCGCAGTCTGTGAGGGTTTAATAATAAATTCTGTCATGGATGAATGGCTAAGGAGGAGAGGCAGCACAAGAGAGCAAGAGGGGCTCCAGTCCATTTTTACCATCACTGTAATGTACTCATAGCCAAAATGATGGCATAAGGTCTATTCCTGAGCACCATGACAGAGTCACCTCTCTTGTGGACTCTTGTGCCAGCCCTCTTCCCAAGAGGATGAAGATGTACAGTTAACTTTGGGTGACACATTCAAACCGCAGCAAATGGTGTAGATCCTCTTCTTTACAGTTAGGAGAAGCTCATTTCCCTGCGCTGAATAGAGCACAGATGGCCAGAAACTGTGTCTGATACAGAGAAGTTTTAAAAAAGAAGGGAGGAAGGTTCAGAGAAGATGACTGAGCATCAGACATTCTTTATGAGCAGCGTGTGTGTGTGTGTGTGTGTGTGTGTGTGTGTGTGTGTGTGTGTGTG
>CABHPP010139151.1:0-45772 GCA_902168425.1 Peromyscus attwateri | reverse complement strand
GCTGGTAGCGTCTCCTGACTCAGCCTTCCTGTTGCCAGAATTCTCTTCTCTGCTTGTCCCGCCTATACTTCCTGCCTGGCTACTGGCCAATCAGTGCTTTATTTATTAACCAATCAGAGCAACACATTTAACATACAGAACATCCCATAGCAATTGTTTATAGTATAATGATTTTGAACAAGCTCCTTAGCCTCCTTAAATGTAAGCCTTCCCTATTTGGAAGCAAGGACACTGATACCAATAATATTAGAGCAAGTTAAGGGGCCTTAAATGGTAGTTTATGAAAAGTACAGTGCCTGGCCTAGTTTGTAGAAACTAATATTATTGTCAATGCCAGAGAAAATTCAGCATAAAGAAAATATTCAGCTATAACATTACAAGGTTAATGACTTAATATTAATGGGGTTGATTGGGAATCTTTGAGGAATCCATGCCAGTTCATAACCCACAAAATTATGAATATTCATATCTCAAATCTCTCACTTAAATATGAGTTTTTGTGATCAAATATTTATTTGTGTTTCAAATGTAATTTGTAATATCTAAATACATATGCCTATTAAACCACAAATTCCATTTCAAGGAGCCTATCATATTAGTATATAGATAGAAAGTTATATATGCAAAAATGTTCCCCAAAGTATTTGTCTTTTCTTTCCTTTCCCTCCCTCCCTCTCTCGCTCCCTCCTTTCCTTGCTTGCTTTCTGTCTCTCCCTTTTTATGTTGTTTTTTAAAAAAAACAGCAAAAACTATTAAATGCTCAAGTGACATCATGCTACTTAATGAATTATACTTCATCCATGCTAGAAAACCTTTCAGACTAACATACAACAATCTCAAATATGTAGTGGCAAGAATTAAGCACTAGCAGCAGAAGAAAATACATGTTCATATTCCATCATTAGCTGAACTTCTGTACATCATGCTTGTGTGGGTGTTCAATGTTGTATTTTAAACTGTTGAAATAGTTTCATGTGTAATAGGGTGAGTTTGATAGAGACAGGGTTGAAAAGGAATTTTCAGTCTTTGCTACCAATGCCAATATAATTTCACCCTTGGATAAAAAGGTATTTATAGTCTACTTCTGCAAAGAAAAAAATGACCATATTTATAAAGTCCCTATTTTCTATGTAATAATAGATATCAAAACCCATGCTAGGAAATTTTTATGTGTGGGATGGTCAATGTGTCTATCCCCTATATATTCAGGAAAGCATACTTGGTTCCTCATACACTATTTTAAGTATGATTTTAGGAAGTTTGAAACTGAGTAAATAGGATGAGCACTCTTTTTTTCTCTGTTCCTGTCTGTCTCACTATGACAGACAATGTGTTCAGCCATAGATGGGAGTTCTGTATCAATCTCTATCTCTGAGGCTCAGGGAACACCCGGGGAGAGGGGATGGAAAGAACATAAGACTTGGGGGATAAGGAAATGCTAGCCTCTGGATATGACATGGCTGCTATACCCATGAACAAAAAGCAGCTGTGGTTACCTGCAAAATACCTGCAGAAGATGAAGCTAGGTAAATATTCCAGCATGAAAGAGAGAAATTGGTACTCTGGGCTCCAGATGAGGATCTATTGGCAGTCGATGACTGCTAAAGAAGAGTTATGCTTCTTTGGCGGGGGTCGGGAGTGATCATTGGTGGGTTGCCCATGCTCCAGTGCATGACCCCATGACCATGCACATATGGGCAGCATGAATTAGATTCATTAGGTTATAAAAGGAGCCATGAAATTGGGATATGATATGCTGGCAGCATCAGGGAGAGTTGTGGGGAAGGAGTGGAGGGCAGAAATGATAAATATACAATGTAAATGTGGATGGTTTTCAAAGAATTTTAAAAAAACCCAAAAACTTATAAGAATGAAAGGTAGCTAAGAAGAAAAGCTTGTTATGTGTTTTGTTGCTGATTTTGCTGCTGGCATCAATACCCATGTCTTAGCATACACAATTGTTTCTACTACTCCTTTTAATTTCTTTAATTTTTTTTCTTTACTTTTACATACCAACCTCTGTTTCCCCTCCCTCTCTTTCTCCTGCTCCCCCCCACCTTCCCCATCCCATCCCCCCCTTATAGAGAGTCAGGCCTCTTTTGGGTAGTCAACTTGTTTCTACTACTCTTGTTCTTATCTTTAACCAGCTGTGAATCCATGAATAAACACAGCTATGTTTGGACTTGCCTATTTCTTGAACATCTATGGTGATGAAACTTGTAAGATGGACTAGAAAGACACTTGTAATAAGGAAGACATTAGGTGTCACCCAATTCAAACCTTGAGGATGCTGTGAACTTAGACCTGGCAGTTTTAATTGCAATTTTACATGCTCTGCAGAGTCCAGGGGCCAGTGATTAGATCAACTTAGAAAGCAAAGAATTGTTATTCATGTGGACTTTTTATAGTAAGTAGACGGAATATAGAGCACCTACTTTGAACACTTTCTAGCTGGCAATTTTGTTTGAACTTTGTATATACTGTCCTGATAACATCACCTCTATTTTTAGAGCTATACAAAATGACACTGAAGGGGGGATAAATATCACATGCTCAAGATCACTCTGTCAGAAAGGGTGGAGCCAATATTTGAATGCATGTGCACCCGAATCTTGAATCTCCCTCTACTCTGTTATTAAGCACCATGTTATATTTCTTCTTCATTTTAAGTGTCCAAATGTAAATTAAGTTACAGAAGGATGAGTTAATTTTTCTAGCTAATAAAGATGTATTACCTAGGTAAGATAAACCAAGAATATTAACAACGAATTAATTGTTGGATAGGAATTATATTAGAGCTAGCGCAGTTTGTAATTGCTATGAGAGTGACCATATGGCCCAGTTTTCCCAGGAGAGTACCTGTTTATTATACCTATGCTGATTCATAATTGTCTGATGTAATTATGAATAGCATTCTCTTTCACCTGAGAAGTGTCTCCATTGGGATGCTACATTGTAACATCAGAGTAGCTAAAACCAGTGATAATTATATCTAAGAAGAACAGAAGAAAGAAATTACAGAGGACAAGTGAAATCTGACTTGAAAGAAAAGCCATCACCAGCAAGCATTTTGGAAACTCCTTACAGCAGGGAACCCTTAGTGGGAGGTGTTCAAGGTCTTTGCAACTGGTTACCAGAAGAGAAGGCTTAGCAGCTACTAGGCACCTTCTGTATGTTCTACATTTCACCTGCAGGTGGCCACCACAAGCTTCACTTATTAAACAACTCATTAGTAGCATTTTTCAATACTGTCATCTTCAGATAATTAGCAATTTATTTAAATAACCAATTTCTGTAGAAATAATTGCCATGAAATGCCCTGAACCTACTTTTTAAAAACTATAATAAAAGTGTTAGATAATCCCTGACATTTGCAAATGCCATTAGTTCACCTTTCCTTTTGCTAGTGCTATGGCATTATGTTTAAACAATTACCTGATAACACAGCAGTCTAATGAAACAGTACAGTAAGCACGTCTTCAGTGTGGCCAGAGAGGACATGCAGATTTAAAAAGAAATTCCGTGTGTAGACATGTTTACACAGAGGAAAGACATGGCCAGAGGAATAAGGATCACTGAAATAAGTACACTTCTGCTATTTCTTGGTAGTTTTAGTTCACATGGTAGAAACTACAGCAAACATCCTTTCTTCAGAAATACAAATGAAAAATTGGGGTATGAATTCAGTTTATTGGCTTTTGTAAAATAAGGTCTTACACAGCTACAAAACATGCTGTACTTGTGCTTACATCTTTTTAACAGTAAAAAACTCTTCATTTCTTACACCAACTGCAAACATTTAGGAAGAATTTTACTTTAAAATAGTCTACATTTTCAAAGTAGAGTGGAGCTGTCAAGGAAAACTGTAAGTGGCGTTTGCATTTCAGATGGAATTTGTCTTTAACATGGACAGAGCTGTCATTTTTCCAGGTGGCATTTTAGCTGTGTACTCAGCTAGAAACCACTAATGAGAGGACAGTGTTTCTTGTCTGCAGGTGGTAAAACTCGATGAGATATTCATAGTGTTTAAGTTGCTGGTTTTCATATAATAAAAAAAAGTAGAATTCAAAGTCTCTGGCGATGTCAAGTTTAGGGCTAAACTGAAATTGATACTGTTTAGTATCCAGTGGTGAGAAAATTGTCCATGTTATTTATATGCTCACAGCATCCTTATAAGTCTCAGAAGCATTATTTCCACTTTAGAGATGAGAACACTGAGGATCCCAGAGTTAAACAGCTGTTCATGTAAGGGTGTCAGCACTGTGTGGCCAAGTAATGTATCATGATAATAAAACAATCCATTGACAACAATGTCACAGTGAAATCCACTACAAGGACTGAATGCAAAGGGCCTCCTATATTCCTCAATAACCATAAACTCCATCCTCTCTCTCTCTCTCTCTCTCTCTCTCTCTCTCTCTCTCTCTCTCTCTCTCTCCTCTCTCATATAAGGCCTGGTAGTGACATTTTTGGACTGTAAAAGTTAAATGTTTAACTATTAAATATAAACAGATAGACTATTAAAAAAACCACTCTAAACCAAGAGAGGGTTGCAGGACTTGGTGTAGAAGGCATTTCTTCTGTGAGCAAATATTATCACACTCTATAGAAAGCCATCCTTAACCCTGTACTCAGAAATGGTTATTTACAGAGGAGAAAGAGGAAGATTATAATGACATTGAGAATGTTGATGATTGGGTTACACTTCACCCATGGGAGAACACAGGATAAGCAGAAGTGAGCATCTTGCTGAGGACAAATGAGGGAATAACAAGAAGAGATCCGTATCTACCAGGACTGCATCATTTCTTTCTTTGGGAAGCTGTGACTTCTTTCTGAAAGCTGTGCTGTTTTCTCTGAGGGTGGATTCATGGCCAAGGTGTCCATGGTAGCACTTTCTAGAGTGTAAACCTTTCCTTTCATTCTTAATAATGCATTCTCTTTTCACTTGTCAGTGAATTACATGTATAAATCTCTGTGTACTGTGATAAGACTGCACCCCTCACAGTCTGCTGAAACCTGGTTGTACAGCAAAGGGACCATGGCTTGTTCTCTTCTGTGGGCTAGACAGCTCTCAAAGATGTACCCTGTCTCAACCTCTGAGATTCACTAATCTCTGTAAAATAGGTAAGTAACCTTGGTAAGGCAGGCGTCTACTGAGTAGTTGATTTCTGGATTCATTGACAATAAAACTTTCCCTTAATTCCAGTTGGATAAAAAAAAATGGGGAATTATTTTCAGTCAGAATTATTTCATGTAGCCAGCAAAGGGCTCTCAACAAACATGTGAGGATGAGGGAGATAATACGGAAATATGAGCGATACGTGGACAGATGTCCCATTAGATGACAGCCAGCAGGGGCAGAGGGGCAGATAGGAAGACTGAGCTAGTAAAAGGAGGTTTTGGGGAGATAGATGTAGGTAGGACCTAGCTGAGCTCTGCAAAGATAGGTAGCTAGGGTTTGTAAGCAGGATATATATGATGCTAGTTGGTGCTGAGACCAAGGGAAGAACATCTGCAGATTTGGTAAAGGACACATCAGGCTTGTAAAACACTTAGCAGCCAAGGATAACTACCTCAGAATTGGAAAAAACAAATGCTCTAGTGTGCTGAGATCCAGCTCAGTGGGCAAGGGACCCAATATCTTTCTCCTCCAGCTACAGCATTCATTGTTGTGTGATATTTTATTTAATGTGCATGTGATCGTGTGTGTGTGTCCCTGTGTGTGTGCAAGCATGCACAAATTTGTGTGGGCATATATGTGAAAGACAGAGAACAACATCAGGTATCTTCCTCAGTTAATCTCTGCCTTATTTTGGGGGGACAGAAACTCACCAATTCAGCTAGACTAGCTGTCAGCCAGTCTCAGGGATGAGGCTCTGCCATACAGCTAGCACTTGAGTAGCCAGCATATTAAATTGAAACAACAAGCTAAGTAAAATCACCTGCCACAGTGCAGGTACCAACTTCCTAGTTAAATGCACCTCCAGGATAAGTGCTTAAACAGGTTTAAGACTCTGCCATGATGGACCCTAGAAGGGGGCAGAGCCAGTGGCCAGAGCCATGATGGAGGGCCTAGCTACCACCTTGCAGTTAAAGGTTTGCCATGCTAGAGAGATTCAGTAAAGACAGGTCCATATGAAAAAACCTCTAAATAGGTTAAAGTGTGTTTTAAAATATTCATCAGCTTAAGAAAGAAAAGAAAATCAGTATAGGCAGTCATAGAAAAAAATACTTCATAAATAATAAAGTCCTTACACAGAAAGTAAAGTAATATAAAGTAAAAAGGCCATGTAAAAATGAGAAATACACAGGGAGTCTGGATCCTATATGGTGTTATGTTGACTTTGAATTTTTTGAATGCTGATAAGTGAATGGCAACTGCTGAGAGACACTGGGTTATAAAGGAACTACTGAATTAAACCAGCCTAGATGCTTAAAAGATGTCTTAACTTTAAAATGGAATTCAGAAAATGTAATGCATTGGGGGAGAGGTTATGCTTTTGTTTCTACAGGAAATGAAACACTGTGGATTCCTTTCAGGTTAATAGAGATCTGATTTGATCAGAGGAGAGAGACATCCTGAAATCTTGGCTACAGACATAATGAAATAAACCAAGAAAAACTATAAAGCAGGTGATGTATATACTGATCCCTCTGCATGGGAATAGTTTTGAGACTGGACAAGAAATGTTACAACTAGTTTTCCCAGGACTTGACGATTATCTCAATTTTCTCAGGGTTCCTTAAAGATGCCATCACCCTCAGACAATAGGAAGCAGTCTAGGGAACACAATGCCCACACTCTCAAGAGGTGAGGTGGGTAGTTTTTGGTCATTTGGTGGGTCATGGATGATTATCATTATTTAGTGGGGATATAGGAATATAAGATAAAAAGATTATTATTCATCTCAAATATTTCATATTGGCATGGAATTTTGTATATTGATACAAATGTAAGGTTCTTTTTGTTATACCATATATATGTTTCTACTCTTATTTAAGGTATTATATCTATACAGTTTATTTTAAAATGTAATATAAAGTTGTAGTCCTTGAAAGCTATTATTACAAACTGTTTAGGATAATTAAGAAATGCAGGTTAGCAGTTACTCATCTATAAAAATCAAACATAGTTATGTTAAGGTATGTTTTCAAGATAATACAGAGACACATTTTAGATTGATAGATGGTCTTCAAATACTTCAAAGACCTACAGAATATGGCATTTAAAATATTTTGTTAACACAGGGCTTTTCACCACAGTGAGACACATCTGCTGCTGGTGGCACAGTTCCCCTTCATAACAGGATGATGGACATCAAAGAATCTCCATATGGAGTTTGCATTAATGTGGCAAAGCTAGCCATTTGGGCAAGAAACTGCCCTTGCTTTGACTGCTGGCAGTATACTGTGCAAACTGGACAATCAGGACACAAAGGAATAAGACTGCCAAACTTTGATGAGACAAGGCAGGGCAGTCCTTCAAAATTCCTGCTTCCCAGAAAGAAGTCTGTTAGAAATTTTAGGCCTGCAGGCTGAAGATGGATGCCCGGATGTTGCAGAGGAATCTTGGGTGACTGTCTAGGCAGCCATATATCTCTGTCATTTCTGTAGTTTTTGAAATGGCTTTTACTGCACTTCCTGTTTACTCAGGTAATATTATATACTTTGGGGTCTTTGATGGAGTTGAAGACTACATACTTATAGTTATGATAGAAGGTAAATTAGGTACAAAACTTTGGACTCACCAAGATAATATACAATGGAGTAATCTCTGAATTTGCCAAATACAAATGGATCAAATATTGTAAATGTAATTCTTACTTTATAATTTATTTTATTGTATATAGTCTCACTATGCTAAAGTTAAAACATTTCTTTTTATTTAGACAAAAAGAGGGAAATGATGTAGAATATTACTTTAACTATGTAAACATGTGTTACACCTTTTGTGTTACAGAGTAATTGTTTAGCTATGTAAAGATCCTTATATTTGCTTGTGCTACATTTGTTTAACTATGTAAAGATGTGTTACATTTGTTTATGCTGCTTCTATTTAATTATATAAAAGATGTATTGCTATTTTATCTTGTCTGACTAAGGCAACTGATTGGTTTAATAAAAAGCTGAATGGCCAATAGCTAGGCAGTAGAGGATATGATAGGTGGGGCTGGTGGGCAGAGAGAATAAGTAAGAGGAGGAATCTAGGCTTTAGAGGAGAAGAGAATGAGGGAGAAAGAGTAGAACATGCCCCAGGCCAGCTAGCCAGCCAGCTGCTAGCAAGCCAGACACAGAAGCAAGAAAAATAGTACATACAGAATGAAAGAAAGAAAAGAGAACCTGGAGGAAAAACATAGATGAATAGAAACAGGTTAATTTAAATTATAAGAGCTAGTGGGACAAGCCTAAACTAAGGCCAAGCATTCATAACTAATAATAAGTCGCTGTGTCTTTATTTGAGAGCTGGTTGGAGGCTCAAAGAAAGACTTTTACACATACCCATAGGCCAACCTGACTTAAACAATCCCTCATGAAGACACTCTTCACTGGTGATTTGGATTGTGTCAAATTGATAGTAAAAAAAAATCAGCCATCACAACATTTGTGGGTTTGGAAAACTCGATTCTGTTGAGAAGTTGAATTTCCCCAAACTGACCTATAGATTCAACACAACCACAAGATTCTATAAAGTTTTCTTTAAATAAACCAACTTGTTATTTCTAAAAGTTCTCCAGAAATACAAAAGATTTGGAATAGCCAAAAATAAAAAGGAAAAAGCCAATAGAGTTCGAGGAGCATATTATTTCACTTTGGATAGTGGTTCTCAACATGTGGGTCATGATCCTTTGGTAGTCAAACAATCTTCACACACAGGTTTCCTAAGACTATCAGAAAACAGATATTTACATTACAATTCATAACAGTAGCAAAATTACAGTTATGAAGTAGCAATGAAAACAATTTTATAGTTGGGGTCACCACAACATGAGGAACTGTATTAAAGAGTTGCAGCATTAGGAAAGTTAAGAACCACTGCTTTAGGATGTCTCTAAATCTCTGGAACTCACTATAATTATATTAGAGCACATAAAAAATGAAGTGGATAGGATGGAGTTCTGAAGTGTTCCCACAGATGAGAACAATTGATTTTGAGTAAGACACTAGGTTAGTTCAGTATGAGGGAAAAAGTGATTCTTCTAATAAATTGGGTGAGACAACTACCTCTCTTCCTATGTAAAACTCAACTTAAATTGGATGAAAACCTAATATAAGACCTGAAATTGTGAAAATTTTAAAAGAAGGCAGGGAGATTGCTTGAATAGGAGGATAGACAGTGATTATTTTAGGTAAGATCCCCAAAGCATATAAACAATAGCAGAGAAGAGATAAATGGTATTATGTTAAGGTAAGAGGATTCTACAACAGGGAAATAACCAAGAAAAATTAAGAGACAAGCTATAGAATGGGAATTGTCTTTTCCAAACTATTCCTCTCATAAAGTATTAGTATCCAGAATATATATGAAACTTGACCACAGAAAGAATCTCATTGAAGTAGATAAAATATATATATATGTGATATACATATATATATATATATATATATCACAAACCATATAAAAGCTAAATTCATGAAACTATACATTTATAACAATGTGCTCAATTTTCTTAAACACCAGGAGATGTAAATGAGACATGGTGGAATACTCTCACTGCAGTTAGGATGGCTACTATCAACGACAAAATACAACTGATGCCGGCAAGTATGCTTATGAGGGAGAACGTTAGTTTTGGCAATGTGGATCAGCACAGCCACTGTGGGGGATAATATGGAGGTTTCTGAGAAAACAAAGACTAGATGTTTTATTTGAAGTAGCTCTCCAACTTCTGGGTATGAAGCATCAAAAATGTATCTAACTAAGCATGTACCTTACCATGGTTATAGTCACACTAATCACAGTAGCTACGACACTGACTCAATATTTATGTCCATCATTGGATGAATAGGGAAACACATGGGAGCTGTACACAATGGAATGTTATTCCACCATTAAAAGAATAGTATTCTACTATTTGCAGAAAAATGGAAGAAAATGGATGCTGTTGTGTTAAGTAAAATAGGTTGATCCTGAGTGATTAAATGTGATTCATTGTCTCTCATGGATGGGTGGTTCCTAGATGCTGGGAAGGTGTATGGTAAAGGGATGGTGAGACAAGTACCCAGATGCAGACTGAGTATAGGCCCTATAGCATAGTGAGGTGACTATGATTCACTGTGACATGTCATATGCTTTATGAGTAACTAGAAGAGTGTAAGAGCTTCCTAATGGAAGATGACAGTGATACTAATCACCCTGACAGATAGGTACACATTACATGCATTCACTCAAAGTTTACTCTGAACTCAATTTATGTGATTACAGTGTGTTACTCAAAAGTTTACGTCAAGTTCTAGGAGAGAGAGATGTTAACTACCACAATTTGATTATGATGTCTGAATACACTTATCACATACATTTGTTGCTTTGTCACATCATATGCCACAATGGGAAATAACGCAATCTCTATCTCACTTCATTTGAAAAATTACACAGTTCTGAGATTTTAAGATGGGCTGTAGATTCAAAAAGTAAATCTTGAAACCCACAAAGTTGGAGAAAATAAAACCAGAAGATCTTTGCAAATCTGAGTTAGGCAAAAATTTCTGAAAATGATAATAAATGTGCTAACTGAAAGATTAAATCTTGATAAACACACTCATAAGAAGACATCATTAAGAAAATGTATCAACAAGTCAAAATTTAGAAAAATAATATATATACTAACATATAATATATATTATATATTATACATATACAACTAATATATGACTCACAACTGTTAAAATGCATAGTGGATTCCTATAAAACAGCAATTAAAAGGTACAAAACATTTAAAGGCAGCAGAAAATTTGAACAGATAGTTTTAAAAAGTAAACTTAAATACATATACGAACACATTAAAATGTTCTAAATCACAGAAATACATATCAAAACTGCTATTGGACAGTATCACACATTCCTTGAATTGCTAAATATAAAATTTTCTGATCACTCAATGTTGATGACAATAGAGAATTTTTGTACATTACTGACAGGTAGGAGTATAAAATGATGGGATCATTTGGAATACTTGTTTACCAGTTTCCTAAAATAAGTAAATAAGTAAAAAAATCCATCTATTCCATTATTCCAACAACTTCTTTCCTAGATATTTACCTAAGTGGAGTAAAATCAGGATTGCAAAGCATATGCACAAGAATTTCCATGGCAGCTTATTCATGCTGGCTTAAATCTGGAAACAACTCAGATGTACTTGAAGACAAGCAAACATTAGGTAATTAATACAATGAAAATGAGTAGCATCAAGATGAAATTATCTGATTCACGCAATAATACAGATACATACAAAGCAAAATTACATTGAATAAATTAAGTCTGATACCATGTGCATGTACACACATGCACTTCTACACACACACACACACACACACACACACACACACACACACACACATGAAAGAGGATAGGCAAATCCATGATAGTGTTAAGTTTCAAGCTAGAGCTGGGGAATCTGCCCAATGAGAAATCCAAGATAATACTGGGTGAAAAAAATATTCTCTCCCTTGCCTAAGATAATAGTTATTCCAGATGTGTACATGAGAGTCAATGTGGTTGAGCATTGTAATATATATATATATATAAGCCACTGTCTTAGTCAGTGTTCTGTTGCTGTGAGGAGACACGATGACCATGGCAACTCTTACAAAGGAAAGTATTTAATTGGGGCTTGCTTACAGTTTCAGAAGTTTAGTCTATTGTTGTCATAGCAGGGAGCAAGAGAGCACACAGGCAGACATGGTGCTTAAGGAGTAACTGAGAGTTCTACATCCAGATCCACAGGCAATATAAAGAGAAAGAGCCACTGGGCCTGGTGTGGGCTTCTAAAATTTCAAAGCCCAGTCCCCAGCGACACACCTACCCCAAGGCCATACTTCCTAATCCCTCTCAAGTAGTGCCACTTCCTGATGACCAAGCATTCAAATATATGAGTCTATGGGGGCCATTCTTATGCAAACCATCACAGCTACACTATATTGAAATATAAAAACACAAACATAAAGAAGAACTAGTGAAGGAATACATTACATTGCCTACTTAGATCCATTTCTATGGCATCTTTGGAAGGTTATAATATTTCAAAGACTTCATCCTGTGATACACAAAAGAATCTTTCCCATTTGCAAGTAGGAGATAAGTCTGTGAGCTTGAATATCAAAGGTAAATAGGACTAGAGATCATTGTTTGCAATACATCAGGGAGTACATCCATGTTGACTACATGACCCTTAAGGAGCAAATCTTATGATATGCTAGGCTCATTTATTGTTTCAATTTCCATAAATTTTTCTTGGAAGTAATGATGTTTGAAAAGGCACACGTAATCATATCTAAGCACATATAGACTAGGATCGTCTCCAGCCTTGCTGGGGACATATCACTGGTTGCTTAGGAATGTAGATACATGGAATACAAAGCTGATGAAATAAAAAAGTCGGTACCGTATCTGGACTGTCCATTTAAATCTTAACTTCTGAACTAGCACTTCATGTTAAATAGTACTATATGCAGAAAAGCACAGTTGCAGCCAACCACAAAAGCCATTAGGCCGTCTGCAGACTGGTAAACTAAGTGAAGGCCCAGAGTCAAATTTTCAAAACTGTCACCAAATGATCATCTGTATTATGAATACATAATAAGAATTTCTGTTTCTATGTTTTATGTTCAAATTGATAAGTCACTGTATCTGTATTTCCACAAAACAAGGGAGCAAACATTCAAGGGTGTTATTCCTATTAAGACCTTATAATCATAAGTTCATTTTCCCAATTCAATCTTTCAAGACTATTTGGCTTACAACTTTATTAAGTGTGCCATGTATTTGTGATGAAATAGCCTTGCTCTATATCTCTTTTACAACCCATTATGTTTCCTGATGAAATTTCAGTCTCTTGTCAAAATGAGGTCATTACTTTGTTGACTGGCATCTATGTCTAGGCAGGTTGGCATGCATGCAAGCCATGCTGACCTAAATCACTGCCAAACAGCAGTTAGCAAACTTACGCTTACACAAGCTTTTTATTGGGCCCAATTTGGTGGGGAAAGGATATTTCATCATAGGGAATGCACATATCTAAGCAAAATGTGATGCATATGTTTCTCTTCATTCATGGAAGCTCTTTTACTTTTTGATTCTGCCATAGGTATTTCATCACTGAGATGCCTAAATTTCATAGCCTAATTCCAAATATCACTTTACCATTTAGATTAGGCCTTGGGCATGGCAGATGTTCCGTGTATGGCTACAACATGGTTTTCCTGCCTCACAGGGAGACATTTTTAGTAAGCTTTGTCAAAATTGCTATATACTGTTTTTTTTCCACTGTAGAATTCTCTGTAATTGGGAAGATATTGACTGAAATCATATTATAACATAATTCTTCAAAACTTTTCAAGAGTACCTGAAATATGGTGTAAATAGGTGCAACAATTGCAATGTGTGTCTTTTTTTGGGGACATTGTTGATTATTTTCCTTGATGCAATAAAAAGGAAAGTGGAAGTAAGCATGCTCACAGGTGGGATGTGGCAGCAGATATATTGGCTTGCATTATAGATTATTTATAAACTGAAGAGTATAATCAGAGGCCTCAGAGTACTCATATTCACTAAATACTTAAGCTTTATAGGGGAGGTCTGGTAGTCTGATCTTGCCAGAGAATTTATAAGTTTCAAGGGGGTGGGGAAGTAAAACAGAATGTCAGAAGCATGTTTGTGGTTGCCACCACAGGATAGGAACTACAGACTGTAGACAAACAATATGCTAACAAGTTCTGTTATTCACAATGGCACATTTATGGAGAGTCTAATGCTATAATCAATGATTACAAGCTCACACAAACAGCACTGGAATAACTCTACATGGTGTGTTCAGAAGTAAAATAATTTACAATCTGAAATCAATAGCATTTATAGACATTGGAAAATGTCACTTGGAAAAAAAGGATGCTAGTGTTTGTATTCTTCTGAAGCACTTTTTAGTTTCCAGATTTTAGTTATTCCCTTAAAAATCTCCTGAAGGCAAAAAGCAACATCTCTCCAGAGTAAGATTGTTAGGGAGCTGCTTCACAGACAGGCACATGCATGATCAGGATCTGTGCAATCTAAGATTCTTCTAAACTTTCTGCTTAAATGCATCCTTCTCCTGTATTCCTTTTCTATGCGCTCCTGCCTTCTAGCCTACAATGCTTTTATTTGTAACTCTCCCCTCACTCTTTTAGGCCTTTCAGAACACAGGCTTTGGTAAAAAAAAAAAATACTTTCCACTGCAATGTATTGGTTTGATACATTTTTAAAATGCAATATCCCTTATATTTAAAAGTAACAAAAACTAGGGGGAGGTTACATAAGAGTGCTCCTGCTACCTTTTCAGCTCTGCTATAAATGTAGAAACTATCCTAAAAAACAAATTGCTTTTTAAAATATCAGTTATGTAACAGTTGGATTCTTATCTCTCACATAAAAGTATCCAGGAGTCTATATTATTTGGCAAAAACATAGGTACAGACTTGTGAATAGTAAAAAGAATTTCTTGAAATCTAACTATTTCCATCATTATTCTTATTGATTGTAATTTCCTACTGAGATGTAGCCACAATCCTATCCATCCTTCACCAAATGACTCAATATGCATAAAGTGTTTTCCTCAGGGTTTTATTTATGCTATCTTTAATCTTATAAAACACAGAGGAGCTTTCTTATTTGTCTGGTAACAACAATAACATATCTTATCATTTAAACAACGGACAAACAATCTCACATTCCGCCTAAACTACTAACTTCTGAGCCACATTGCTTCCTTCAATAAGTTTAATTTATTGATGGAAATGTCTCAAATAATCCTGCAAATAGGTTGTTACTCATCCTAAACACAAAAGAAAAAATTGTAATATTTTCTGGAAAAAGCTGTTTTAGTTAGGAAAGCATAGAACTGTCATTTCTAGTCTTTGCTGACATTTGTTTTAGGAGTCTGAAAGATATTTAGCCAATCGTCCATTAATGGAATGATGTCCAATCACCTTATGCACCACAAATTACCTATCAACTGAAAAGAAAAGAATGAATATTTAATTTCAGGTTACTCCAGAAACTATGGCAACCAAGCTATTTGGCAGTCAAAGGGTGTAAAATCCAGATTAGATAGATGGATATATTTACATATTCACTTTTATATTAAACAGGGTGGATGACACATCCCTGTATAAAACCTATTATTTAAACACTTCAAGTGAAAAGTGTTAAAATAAATGGCTCATGACTTATGAAGTGTTAAAATAAACATTTATTTCAACACTGTTCATGTCATAAGCCATTTATTTCAACACTTTCTACTTCAGAAGACTCACACAGACAAGAGACCACTCGTTCACCAAGAAGATGTCATGAGGCTAAGGTGTGGAGGATGAGTTCAGAGATTTTATGTCAGAGCTTTGGGTTGGGGACACTTCAATCAGGAGACAGAATGGAGGTCTCATATTAACACCTTAGGAAACTACGAAGATGTGGCAAACTTCTCATCAGCACCATGTATGTAGGCTGCATTGCCAACATCACATTTATCTCAGCTGGCTCTGAGACTTCAGGGCAAGACTGAGCATCAAGTTAGGAATGAAATGTACTGTTTCGGATAATTTTGCAACATGACATTTGTTCCATTTCATGTCTCCACTTACTAGAGAACACGATAGAATCCAAAGTCTTCAGGGAGAATCAAGTCAGGGATTCATAAACACAATAAAGGCACATGTTCTTACATTGCTTCCCATTGCCAGACTCCTCTCTTAGTGCTGTTCAAATACTCAATAATTCCTCACAGCACCGTAGAGGGTATTTTAGTTTCTCTCCTCTTATGCAGATGGAACAATCAAGTCTGGAGTGGCTGAATAAGTCGACCAAGGGATAGTGACACTTGGTGGCACCAGGATTTGATCCCTAACACCTGCGCTAGAGTCTACATCCCATTCCTGGGCAGGACTGCTGGCTTACAGCCACAGGCAGTCAAACTCTTCTCTCTCAAACTCTGGAAGTCATGAGGCTTTAAAAACTATTCTTCTTTTAACTTCCCAGCATGGCAAACCAATGGCATAAAAAGTTATCATTCATGAACAATCTCTAGATAAAAAGAATTAAGGCTACTTCAAAAATGAGTGATTACTGGCTATATGAATGTTGATTTATTACTTGATTGCAAATCCTAATTTTTCCAGTTTTGCTCATTTTATGACCAATTTTTCCTACCAAACATTGAGCATCTACAGTTGAAATGAGACTATCTAGTAGTATTTGAATTATTTTCATTTTAAGGTGCCTCTCATGACCTCCCATCTAGTAAAATGCTTCCATTTTAAAGCAAACTATGTTCAAAAGCAACTTCTTATAGCTATCATTGGCAAGAGCTTCTCCTGCTCCTCTAGATTTGTATTGCTGATATATGTGTTACTTTGTATCCTCTGATCTAGATCATCTTCTGTTTTCCATCCCATCCTCAACTCGGTGAGTATCCTTTGTTATCTCTTGATGATGGCAGGAGCTGTAACGACGCAACACCAGGTAAGCACGGACCCAAGTGTACAGTCTATACTGGGCTGTGAGAAGAACAGAGGATGAGATCACACAGGAGAATTGGAGATGAAGTTGATGTGCAAGTTCCAGGTCCAAGAAGCAAAACAAGAACTCCAAAGAATGGTGATTGAAGACTATGATTTGGAATGGTTTGGAAAAAGTGAAATATGAAAATGGTTATTTTAACACTATTATTTTCTGCTCACATTAAAACTCAGAGTTTCATGCTTATCTTTATTCACATTCTTCCCCCACAGCTGTGCAAATGAGGCTAGCAAGACTGAAACTTAAAGATGATGTGGACAATAGCTAATATCGATAGGTATGTGTACATCTGGTTACATACATATGAAGTTATCTTTCACTTCTGTCGTTCTTGGCAGGTAAAGAAAAAAAACTATCATCATTTTTATAGTTGAATGGCATACAACGTGACGGAAGGGCCTCATGGGAGGGAAAATCCATTTTTACCCTTTTACTTTCTTCAGCAGTGATTAGTTCTAGAAATGTAAGGCATCATCACCTCACAGAAAGCGCTGTATGTTACACACTGCTCCTCTGAAGCTGACAATACCTAATAACCATGCTTTATTCCTAAACGGCAATCAGTTTCAAGAATGGCAGTTGCTTGTAGAATGGTAAGGATAGAAACAGCTGATGAATATTATAGACATCAAAATGTCACATGACAGATGCAAAGACTTCTTGCTATGAAAGAACACTCTCATATACTAATAGTTGGTAACTAGCCACAGCAGTTTCTAAATACTGAGGTTTTAAGATTTATGTTTCTTTTTAGGAAGGAAACATATATGGAATTGTTCATTGCTGACATATAAAATAAGATACAGGGGTATATAAAAGAATCACAAAGAATGTATTGTGGCTAGGTGTGGCAACAACAATCACTTAATTGAACAGTACCTATATTAGAATCATTATTAAAAGTATGAGTTGCTAATGTGTGTATTTATTGCAAATATATATGTAGAATAGAAGCAAATGACTTACATTTAGCATGAAGCCAAAATGTATGAGTAGTTTGTGGAACTGCAATATAGATATATTTTATCAGATATATGGTACCAAAATGTTGATTTTAATTTTCCCAGAGCATAGCTTCAGTTTCTACTGAAAAGAGACAAAACAGTTGTCTTACATCAATGCAATTGCATGGTTCTGTAGAGGAAATCTGTAGGTTTAACCTAGAATTTAATGTGGCATATCTAAATGTCATATGGGCATAGTGGACAGCTTGAGAATTCAGGGAGGAGGTGAGTTCCTGGAGGTACTTGAATGTGTGACCACCAAAGGCACAAAGTCAGGTGGGTGAACCGCAGGCATTTAGGATATTACAAGTATTTTGAAAGAAGGATGGAGGTGATGACAGAGACACTGTTCTGCTTTTCATGGGTCAATGAGGTAGCTTTCTACCTTGAGCAGAGTTTATACAATGGTCACAGATTTAGATGTCAGGGTACAGATAGTTGCTTGGTTAAGGCAATGCTAAGTCTTGAATGACTAACAAGTTTGACCCACAAGCTATTGGTGAAATGCTTGGTCTTCTGTTAAAGTAGATTCTGAGAGGGATTTCAATAGAAAGGAGAAAAGGGAGAAGAGGAGAGGAGTGAATGCATGCTTAGACATGCTGGGCAGTGTGACATGGAGTTTCAACTTTACAGCATGCTGTTGTCATGATTACACCTTTTGTCTACATTTATACACTGGAAATCACACCCATTCAAAAATATTTTAGAAATGCCATTGCGCACATATTTTGCAATTAGGTGCCAAACAACAGTTGCTAATAGAGATAGAGATATGACAATCTTCTTTGAGAAATGGATGAAAAGAAGAGTATGTATATAAAGGGCCAATTTGTGTCTCTCTCCTAACTTGCCAAGAAGGAAAATTAGAAGAGAAATTGTGCCAAATAGCTATCCTATTTAAAGAAAATAACTGGAGAGAGTAGCTCCAGCAGCATTTCTGATGACAGAAAAGGGTGTGAGTTTCCTTAGAAGATAAAAGCATGTTCTCAGAACTGAGAACTGGGGCCAGGCCAGCCATTTGGCATCCAGTACCTAATTTATCCCTCCTAGCAGCTCTGCGAATCTGATTTTTGGTATTATCTTCAATTCACAGTAGAGGTCCAGGTCATCAGCTAGAAAGCGTGTTTCTGACATTTAAACTCAGTACATCCTTTGCATCCCTCATGCAGTTGCTGCCCAATAATGCCAGCATCATGGAACAACTGCAGCTTCTGAAGGGGATACCATCTGTGTTAACAACTTTTTGTCATTTCTCTTTCTATTTTTACTGCTTGACCTTCTTTTTTTCTTTCCTCTTCCTCTTCTTCTGATCTTTTAAGAGCAGAACTAAGTATTCCAACCTCTAGGTTAATTACTCAATCAACTTAAACCGTCATGTTCCTTTTTGTTTTGTTTTAAAAGAAGCAAGAAGAATATTTTGAATGAGCAATGCCTCCCTGACTGCTTTTATATGAACTCCTAGGGGAAGGAGAAATGTCAGCGTGTTGACTGCAGGTCTATTTACCAGAAGTATAAAGAGGGTCAGCTGTACAAAACCCTGGGCATAGTCAGACAAGCTTCTAAGCCTTGGGTCACCATTTCCTCTCACATGAGATGAGGCCAAGGAAAACGTCCATCTCAAAGAGTTAAAGAAGAAACAGTTTTGAGAATGCTCCACAGAGCATCATAGGCCCTGAATAAAGGTTAGATTATATCATCAGCTTCATCATCCTCAGGCTGAAGGATTAATAAAATCCATTTTGAAATTCCAAAATAACTGAAAATCACTACATTTTTTTCCAGACTTTGAGGGAAATTACATTTTAGCTTTAGAAATGCTATTCTATTGGAAGGTGGACCATTTGAGTGTTTAGAGTTATAATGAAAAGTAAGTTAATCATTTGTGATTCATATTTTGTCTTAGCTTTTGATGGAATCCTCCAAAGAATGAGCAATTTGGGGTACGTTTATTCCTTCTGGAAGATTTATACAGGATACTATCATCCTTTTTTCTTTAGGGAAATGGAAATTATATATGACATTTTCTGATAAAGGAGATAATGCCTGATTTAGCCATATTCCTTCTAGATACATGCTGGGAGAGAAAACAATATGTGTTTTACTTCATTTATAATGTTCACTGTGAACATGAGAAGGACTGATATATTCTCAAGCCAAATTAACCCACAGCCATAGCATTTAAGATCCACTGCAAAGCTCCGATTCAAGTGTACAGTATCAGAGGGAAAGGCAAAGCAAATGGGGTGAGATAAGAGCTCTCAGTCTTGGGTAATAAATAGTGTCAGTGCAAGACTTGAGCTCTGTTAATTCAACAAGCTTGATCTTGATTGGCAAAGCATGCTCGTCAATACTTAGCTCCCAGGGGGCATGTCAGAGGCCTTCACAGGACTAGCTTAAATACGAAATACTATAGCAGGATTTGTGATCTTTTTCCTAATACTCAGATTAGAGAACAGATTTTTTTTTCCCTTTCAGCATTTTATGCCAGAAACGTGTTTTCCTTACTCCTATAGTAACAAGAAAGAGAGAAATTGCATAGAAGAATTATCGATGCCATTATTAGGGTTTTTGAAACCCAGATAAAATTCTGTCACATGAAATCACTTTAAGGCTTTTATCTGAGGTTTGAAATACAATTTCCCCCCCACTATGATTACAATACAAAGAAAAGCTCAAGGAGAATGTTAATCTGAACTCAGAAACAAGTGTAATACAGATGAGATGGTGGGTAATGATTCCTACAAACCTAAAAACAAATAGTTTGCAATTTAAAGAGTCTTATGCCACAGTGATGCTGAGAGGGTTTAAAGCTTTTATAGCTATTATTTTTTATTGTTTAAAGTGTTGAATCATTAAAGCGATTGCATTTAAGAAAATACAATGAGGATCAATCTTATGCCAAAATCTGATTCCCTCTATGGTGATTTATAATAAAACATGAAATGAACAGAATGTGTGTGTGTGTGTGTGTGTGTGTGTGTGTGTTTGCTGTTTTCTGTTGTGCACTTGCCTTTGACACATGACACTTCTGGCACAGCAGATATAGACAGGAAATCTTTACTTTCATTTTTTGAGCCTGCTAAAAATAATCTATAAAATTGATTAAGATGAAGCTTTATTATAATAAACAAAAACAGGACATGTTAAACGTAACTCAGATGATTGAAAAGTTACCTCCATGATTTGGAGATCAAATTGTTACATATGTTATGTTCTAATGTAGCTACAAATGACATTAATGTGATCCGTGACTATTTAATTCAAACTAACATCCAAAAGTGAAAGCAGAGCAAAACTGCATTAATTGGAATCCATCGGGTTGAAGCAGCAGGAAGAATCGGATCATGTTCTAGCTTCTTTTGCTTAGTTCTGATGGGCAATCCTAAGTTTTTTGTTTTAGTTTGTTTGTTTAGTTAAAATATAATTACAACATTTCTCCCTTAGCTCTCCTCTCTCAAGCCTTCCCCCTCCCCCTCTTCCCCTCCACCCTCTCACATACCTCCCTATAATCAAATTCGTGACCTCTTTTTCTGTGATTATTGCTTCATACACACACACACACACACACACACACACACACACTACATACATATAAGTGCATAGTTATATAAATACGACCTGCAGAGTCTGTTTAGTGTTGCTTGTACATACATGATTTCAGGAATGACAATTTGGCATTGTATAACTAATTGGAGGCCTTATCCCCTAGAAATTAGTTTTCTATCTCTCAGCTGTTATTTTTTTGCCTGTAGTTCTGTGTTTAGGGGTGAGGCCCATGAGATTTCCCCTGACATGTTAGCATGTCTATTGGTATTGTCTTTGTTCTGCTTTTGATGGGCAGCCATATTGCAGCTCTTACCACTCACCAAGAAGCGTCTCTTTACAACAGAGACCATCATAGAAAAAAAAAACACACACACACACACACAACTGGTCAAAATATAGAGAACAATTTATCCTGGGGTACCCATCCCTGATTGATATGGCTACAACAGAATTCCTGCACTGAAGGCTCCTGGGACATCATAGAAGAAGGTGCAAAATGATTGATTGTAAGATACAAAGAAGGGGGACTGTCTGGTGTGAGGTTGTCTATTAAAAATGACAATCCTAGTTGTTAATAGTAATTTTAACACTTGGATTTTTTGTTGTTGTAGTGAAGATTATACCTGGGCCCTTATAAATGTTGTACCAGTACTCTGCCACTGAGTATGTCACCATCTATCTTAATATTTTTATTTTCTTCATATTTTTAATTTAGAACCAGGATTCACTAAGTAACACAAGTTGGACTTGAAATCACTGCAAGTCCAGGATGGGCTTGGGCATCACACCTCCTGCCTCAGCATCCTGAGTGGTTGGGGTTATAGGCATGCTCCTGCCTCAGCTGTCCTGAGTGGGTGGGGTTATAGGCATGTTCCTGCCTCAGCTGTCCTGAGTGGGTGGGGTTATAGGCATGCTCCTGCCTCAGCTGTCCTGAGTGGATGGGGTTATAGGCATGCTCCTGCCTCAGCTGTCCTGAGGCAGGTGGGGTTATAGGCATGCAACATCAAGTCCAGCTGGATTTTAATACTTCAACAGCAGATTTCTCTTCTCAAAGTTGATATATTTCTGAGTTAATAACAAAAATGATTTACTGAAACAATGCTAGTCCTTTTACCATACACACATTGCTAAGTGAGGGAAATTGTGTAGAACCGTTCTTTGGTTCCCTCTGGAACATCGAGCAGTGACAAATACTTCCATCACAGCACATGACTTAAGCTTCCTTCAAAGCTAAGAGACTTTCACTACTACAGAATAGATGAGAAATGGCACTCAGGTGGTCAAGTGTGCACAATCCGATCCCTCACACCAAATTTACTTTTAAATCAGGACTTAAACCTGGGTCTGGTCATTACAATCCTACTTCTTTATCAACACACAAGAAATGTCTTAATCAAGGTGAAATAAACTATAAATGAACTTCTGGTGATGTCTGGTTTTAAAAATGGTTTCATTTTCGGTAAATATTAGTATCTTGTGACAAAAGTCTAGTTGTGGGAAAGACATGCTTTTCATTTATATTTTCGTCTTGCCTTAAAAAATCAATTATCTCTCAAGAAATAAAAATGGAGCGCTCATGCTTTTTAATGATCATTTTCTCTTCAGATGTTACCAGTACTGGATGCTGGGACTCCTAATTGGAAATTACATCCTATTATTCTTGTTCTTGTCCATCACATTTCAGCCTCCCAGGTATTTATTTGCTTTTCTGAAATTCCTAAACTCAGGGCTATGTCCTTTGTATGTCTCTACCCTCTAATTGGTGTTCTAAACATCCACAAAACTGAATGACCATCACTTCTCATCCTGGGTATTGCTGCTCAAATGCCATGTCTGCGGCACTTACATCAAGCCCCGATGTAAATAGCCTTCCCTTTTTCTACCCAAATTCTAGCACTTGGGTTTGCTGTTTTCACAGCTGTTGGAGTAGCTGAGATTATCCTATTTATTCTCCTCATCATGTGTTCTCTGCTTCCTGTCATACTCATTGCTTCATGTTCAGTTAAGAACACTATTGAGCATGTGGCTCATTCATAAATATGATTAATGGAAGGATCACTGAATGAGAATCATTTTAGCATCCAGATGTAACACGTCTTCCTGTGTTTGTCTTGTTGCTGTGACAAATACCTGATCAAAGAAACATAAGGATGGAAGGATTCATTTGCCTTATGGTTCCAGTGTGCTATTCATTATGGTGGAAAAAGGCACAGTGGCAGGAGCTTGAGGCTGCTGATCTCACTGCATCCACAGTGAGGAAGCTCAGCCAGCTTTCTCCTTGTCATGCACTCCAGGACCCCAGCCCATACAATGGTGATGCTCACATTTAGGGTGATCCTTCCCATTGCTATTAACCTGATCAAGACAACCCCTCACAGGCATGCCCAGAGGCTTGTCTCTTTGGTGAGTCTAGGTCCTGTCAATTTGACAAAAATTAACAATCACACCTACCATAAGTCAAGATTCTGTGGGAAATATCATGATTAGTCTCTGGGGTAATTTGAATGCTTGTTTTCTACAAATTTAATGTGAAAGTTGAACTGCCATTGGAATGATATATGGATAAGGAACCATTAAGAGACACTTAGGGCATGAAAACTCTGGACCAGGGCTACTATCTCCAGAGGGAGTGGCTTAATTAGCACAGGAGCTGGTCAGCACTTTCTAGGATGCAAGGCATCTAGACACCAAGACTACCAGCAATGTCTCAGAGTCAATGTGTCTGACACACCAGATTTTAATGGCATGACTAAGGGCCTATGCCACAATTATTTGCTCATTTATTTTGAGACAGTGTAGCTGTATAAGCCTGGATGACCTGGTTTTCACTGTCTCCCAGGCTGGTTTTATACAGCAATCCTCCTGCTTCAGCCTCCCCTGACTGAGAGACTCTAGGCCTATAGGCTGAAAATGGATGCTCCAACATTGCAGAAGAACTTTAGGTGACTATCCAGGCAGCCAATTGTCTCTATAATTCTAGATTTTTGGAAGTTGCTTACAATGCTCTTTCTGTTTACTTAGGTAATATTATATCCTTCTGAGGTCTTTGATGCAGTTGAAGACTAGATGGTTATTTTCCTTAATTCTTATAAGAGATAAGTTATATATGAAACCTTAGACTCACGAATATAGGATAAATAGAATATTTTATTTGAATTTGCCAAATGTAAATGGACTAGATATTTTAACTATAATTCTTGCTTGATAACTGTTTTGTTATATATAATTTTACTATGTTAAAGTTAAAACTTTCCTTTTTAGTTAAATAGAAAAGGGGAAATGCTGTGGAATAATGCTTTTGTACACTGGTTTAATAAAATGTTGATTGGCCAGTAGCCAGGCAAGAAGTATAGGTGGGATAAATAAACAAGAAGAATACTGTGAAGAGGAAGGCTGAGTGAGGAGATGCCAGCCTGTCATCCAGGAAGCAGCATGTAATGGCACAAGGTAAAGACATGGAACACCTATCAACATATAGATTAACAGAAATGGGCTGAGTTTAAATGTAAGAGCTAGTCAGTGGTAGGCCTAAGCTAATGGCTGAGCAGTTTTAATTAATATAAGCCTCTTTGTGTTTACTTGGGTCTGAACAGCTGCGGACTGGGGGGTACATAGGAAAAATTTCAGCTACACTCCCCTGTGCTGGAATTAAAGGCATGCACTACTATGCGTGGCTTACTACAAAAATTTTATGTGAAAACAAATGAGATTATAATAATACATGCCTTATGTTTTCAATGATAATAAAATATATATTGCCAGTGTGTGCCTATATATATATATATATATATATATATATATGTATATATTCACACAAATTAATAATAATTAGATCTGGATGATGGGATTAGTGGTTACTTTGATCATTTTTATGTATTTCTCTATTTTTCACACAAAATATTAACATATTAACAGAATAACAGAAACATCTTTGTTAATAAACTGGTGTCTTAGACACATTGACTCTGAGATGGTATAATGTACAACTATCTTGCTTTTGTCTGCTGTGACATTACTTAGTGGTAGTCTTGGTGTCTAGATCTCTTGCATTGTTCAAACTTCATAAGGCAGAGATGCTTAGCATTTCTGTTGACTTGGTATATTTAACCTATGCAGAGAAAGGAGGAGCAGTTATGTTGTGCCTACCCGTACACCATTTGACAACAGTTCCCTATTGACTATTGATGCTCCCAATGTACACTCCTTTACCATACTAGTCAGTTCTGGTTGCCGGGGGAAAAATTCTCCAGAACAGTGGGTTAAACAATAGAAATTCATGTGTCAGAGTATGGAGATCAGGAAGTCTGGATCAACTGAACTAATTAATCTCTCAGATGTGTTCAACTCAAAAATCTGTCCCTGGATGCTTGTACTAATGCACACTAAATCAGAAGTCAAAATACCCTGGTGGTTAGCAGGAAACTGTTCTGATGTAGGCAGCAAGTGCCATGTACACTCATCTAAGCATGAGTCCAACCGTTGTGTCATCCCTGTCATGGCCTTGCACTCTGCTCTATATTCAGGATTGCACTGGAAAGGGAAACGGGAGTGAAAGCTTGGATTATTATGGTTAACTTGAAAGTGTTGAGAATCAATGACAGATTGGATACCATCATAAGCAATCATGAATTGGAGTGAAGGCTAGAAGTAGGCATGAATTTGATGTTGGAAAACAGGCAGCTGCTTGGGTAAACTTGTTGCCAACAATTTCCAAATAACCAATAACTGGTTGGTGGGTACTCGAGCCTGTTATTTTCATGCTGGGAATCTGACCCACAGAACAAGGGGAAATTGCTCAATTGATCTGGAAGCCAGATCAAGGTGCCAGGCCTCCAATGAATGCTCTCTTCCTGTCTGGCAGGTGGTTATTCTGTACATATGAAGTAGAAAAGAAGAGGTTTAGTGTCCCTTCTAAGATCATTAGCTCTAGAGCTGAAGTGCCACCCTCATCACGTCATCTGACCATTACTGCCTCCTCACAGGCTGTTATATTCAAATATAGTTAACCTTGGGGGTTATGGCTTCAGCTCATGAATGGAGGGTGGAGACTGATAGTCAGTGCACAGGCTTCATTATCTTTTGAGTGAATTATTCCATAAATATTCACATTCATGATGAGATTTAGGTGTTAAATCTCCTTCTCTGAAAAAAAAAGAATCACCTTACATTTAAGATGTTCCAGAGTCTCATGATAATGTGGTACTTTCTCAGTAAGCCTATTTGTAAAATAAACTACTTGATGTGACACTTTCTATATTTCTGTTGCTATCTGATGGATTTATCTAAAATAAAGAGAGAAATAAATAAAGCTAAAATGGATTTAAATATTGTTACTGAAGAGTAGATAATGGATTCAAATTGAAAAGATATTAGAATAAAACTGACTTAAAATTTGTTAACACTGAGCATATTCTTATAGGATAAAGAAAATACATATTTTTACATTAGTATTTTTAACTTGATATAGAGTTTTCAGTAACAAAATCATTTGTGATTTAAGAAGTACTATATCCCAAATAATGTTGATGGAGTAAAAATATCTTTGGAAAAATTATATTAGGGAACTCAAAAGGTAGGTAAGTTGGTGAGAAATCACTGTTATCAATATTGTACAAATAGAATTTTTTCCCAAAATAAAAATAGGAAGAGGTTATTTCCTAATTAGGATTTATCATTTTATACACAATGAAATTTTATGTATGGATGCATAAGAAAATTATGCTATTAAATATTATTAATAGATAATTAAAATTTTATTCATATTCATAAAAATATATTCATTCAAGCTGACTGAAAACTTTTTTTTCAGTCTTTTGACTAGAAAAGAGAGGCTTTCCTTATATTAGAAACAGGGTGTATTTGTGCTTATCCCACCACTGACTGACATGCAGTCTGTGAGACTTGAAGCCTGGAACCTATATACACAACAGTGCACAGACAAATAACTCTCTGAAAATTATATCCAAACAGTGAAGGAAGATGCTCATCATATGAATAGTTTTTTCATCTCATTTAGCCCCATTGTGATCAACTTCTGTATTTATAAGTTATTTACTTATTGAACTCTAAGCAACATGAGAACCTGAGACCTGTACTTCGGTAGAGTGCAGGGAGGATTGTAGGAACTCGTTTATTTGTTTGCGACAGGGTCTTAAGTAATCCAGGTTCAACTCAAACTTTCTATATAGATAGATGAAGGTAATCTTGAAATCCTGATCCTACTGCCTCATCTCCTAAAAGCTGGCATTTTAGGCCTGTCCGTTTTACCTAACTGTGGCTCAATATTTCCTGCAAGAAGAAAGGAAGGAAAAAAAGTAGGCAGGAAGGCCACAGAATCAAAAACCAACCTCCTAGGCCAGATGGTGGTGGTGGTGGTGGTGGTGGTGGTGGTGGTGGTGGTGGTGGTGCACGCCTTTAATCCCAACACTCGGGAGGCAGAGCCAGGCGGATCTCTGTGAGTTCGAAGCCAGCCTGGTCTACAGAGCGAGATCCAGGACAGGCACCAAAACTACCCAGAGAAACCCTATCTTGAAAAACAAACAAAACAAAAAAAAATTAACCTCCTATCAGGATTCTAGATTTACAAACAACTTTGGTCTTCCTAAAGGAAACCTTAAAACCAACATGGATTGAAGGGCACTATGATCCTTCAGTAGAGTCTCTAGAGCCTACAATCCTTTATCTCCAACCTCTTCTGTGGTGGTATTGTATTCCCCAAAATATTGTGTACCTTAATAAACTTATCTGGGGTCAGAGACAGAACAGCCACAATATTAAACAGAGGTTAGGCAGTGGTAGCATACGCCTTTAATCCTAGCATTCCAGAGGCAGAAATCCATGTGTTCAAGGATACACCCAAGAATGGTGACCAACGCCTTTAATCCCAGAAAGCAAGCCTTCAATCCCAGGGAGTGGTGGTAGAAAGCAGAAAGGTATATAAGGCGTGAGGACCAGAAACTAGAGGCATTTGCCCTGGAGAGGCATTTGCCCTGGAGAGGCATTTGCCCTGGAGAGGCATTTGGCCTGGAGAAGCATTTGGCCTGGTTAAGCATGTGGCTGGTTAAGCATTCAGGCTTCTAGCAGCAGTTCAGCTGAGACCCATTCTGGATGAGGACTCAGAGGCCTCCAGTCTGAGGAAACAAGACCAATTGAGGATCCGGCAAGGTGAGATAGCTGTGGTTTGTTCTGTCTCTCTGACCTTCCAGTGTTCACCCCAATAACTGGCCCGGATTTGTTTTATTAATAAGACTTTTAAGATTCATGCTACACTCTTCCAATCCCAAGCTCTGCCTTGTTGACAGTCTGACCCAAGTGTTGCATTCCTCATTTCTTAATTTTAATTTTGACAATGTCACAGATATTTAGAAATGTCTGATTAAAATGTACGTGTATTATCTTTTCCTATCCATTGGTTAAGACTGTTCATTCACAGTTCTGCTTAGAAATATAAAGCAGATCAATTCAGTCTTTAGAAAAGGATCTTAACATATTTAGCATACAAACAACTGCCCCCTTCAGGTGGGGCTGAGAAGACAAATGTCTGTGTCAATTAAGACATGCAATATGGACACTGGGAATTCATCTGCGAACAGGAAGCCAAAGTGAAAGGGATGAAGAGGAACATCTGCAAGTCCTCAAGGGCTGCATCCTATTGGCCTGAAGGTTGAAAAGGAAGTTAGTCAAGTAAGTTTTCTCCCAAACTCTTACCCTTGTCAAGTCTTTTGAGTCAAGGAGATGTATGTTCTCAACTCAATATCTGTCCCTGTATTCAATCTCCAGCATTTACAGAGAACCCACTATTAAAATTTAGGAACTCTGCTAATGAAAGTTTTGAACACTTGCAAAAGGTCTCCAATCCATTTGACACTTAGCCAAATTTCTAGAAAAACCCAGCTCATGGTTCTGTTCATTTCCCGCCCCACCGACCCCCAAGGTCTGCATTTTAAGAGGATGTGAAAGCCAAATGAATAAAAAACAGATTGAACTAAGGCATACTGCACAGGTAGGGAAGCTTGTTTATAGAATGAGCTACCTTTAGCTAGAAGCAGATTCTGTTGCCTGTGGTTTAAAGCTCTATTTACACAACAATTAATCAGCCTGGGTACCTCTTTTAACTGAGTACTTGATCAAGAATCTCTCTTAGATATGTGAAGGAGTTTATTTCCATCTGAATTCTCCTGACAAATACTGAAATCGATAACCTCGGTAAGGCGCTAATGAGATCATTATACTGAGTTTTGTCTGTATTTAAAGTACAGATTCAAGATCTTCATTAATGATTAACTACTGGAAAACTTTGTTCAATCCCCTGAGTTATTTTTAAGCCTCTATGTACTATAATTACACATGTTCAATCATAAAACTTTCCATGGTGCAGAACACAATTGAACTTTGAATAAGAACAAATAGGTTGCAAAGCAAGGCTGTTTAAAAGGTTAATCTTCGAGTAGATTAAGGACAAGATCCTCATCCATTTCAATATTTCACCATATTTTTTCTTTTTTTTTTTTTAACTGAAGAAAAGATGTAACAGTACAAGTGATTCTGTGTCCTTTGACCTAACTTATAGGAATGGTTTCTTTAGAATGTTTGGCAATCCATACCTTGAACTTTCTGTTGAAGGAAGTCTCTGAAAACAAAGAGGTGACATGTGACCTATCATTGGACTTTAAATAACAAAATATAAATAAAATAAAATATAAATAACAAAATATAAATATAAATAAAATATAAATAACAAAAAATAAACTGGGGTCTTTCTCCCATTGGTTTGAGAGGAGAGTAGCAGTTAGTTGTAAAATTATATTTGAGGGCTGGCCAGATAGCTTAGCAGGTAAGGGTGTTTGCTTCCAAGCCTAAGGCCCAAGTTCAGTCTCAGGAACCCATATGGTGGAAGGAAGAGAACAGATTCCTGCAGGTTATCCCCCACTCAACAAATAAATAAATGTAAAAGAAAAATAAAATTATAGTTGATTTGAAATCAATGTCTGTCCATAACCTGTAACCGTGGAGTTATCTGTGAGAATAAGAGAATGTGTTTTTGCTGTTTGGTTTTTTGTTTTGTTTTGTTTTTAAAATCAGGGGAACTCCCAAATCCAAGAGGAGATAGCAATATGAGGTGCTCTTTAAAATAACTACTAAGTAGTTCCAGCAAAACCAACTTCCAGGTGTATCTGTTTTATAAGATCATCACACAAATTTTAGAAGGAATCTGTTTTAAGCCAAATTTGCAGTCTCCAGCAAAAGATTACTTTTAGAAGCAATGACTTTCTAAGGTATTCAGGGAGTTTAACAAGGTCAAGTTAAAACTTAGGATTTCTGACTGTGAAACTTTGGGGGGTGGTACTCATAATCAACATAGGGTTGTACAAAGGATGCTAGAGAATAGCTCTGACATTCTGCAATATGTGAAAGGATTCCCTCGCACAAGCCATCACTTTGAAATGTACACCTATTTTCATACACACTGTGAAATGGCAGTTAAGCCTTTAACGTACAAATCTTGGCTGTTGTGTGCTTGCCCGACAAGGATGTTAAAAAGGTATAGTAAAGGGCTAGAGAAGGCAGCAAGCTATTTATACACTGGAGGCTTCTGCATTTATCTAGCAATATAGATATTGCTAATACATGATTAAATTATTGCCCCAGTTTTCCTTAGGGACTGGTATGTTTATTGCTTTTTTTTGTAAGACATTCATGCAGCTTTCTCAATCCCCTTCTCTTTCTTGCATGAATTCACACGTATTAAAATGCAAGTGTCTCGCTTGTCTGATAAGTTATTTGCATTTGTTGAAACCCTGAAGCCCCCAAATTTCTTGGTATGTATACAATTCAAGAACAAAAATTATTTAGTAATAATTTTTCAAGGATAAGGTAATGTTTCCTGAAAATTATCTATTATGAGAGGTTCACAAGCCATTTGTTCAATTTCCTTGTTGAGTTTAAGGAGTCAACTTGGAGAAAACATTTACTGTTGAATGAAGCGCATGACTCTAAATTACCATTCACAGCCTGGAATTATTTCCTGTATCTACTGAGCTCATAGTAGATTTTATAAACCAGAAAGTTACAGCAGCAGTCTTTACTCTAGAAGCTTATATTTTAAAGAGAAAAAAAAAATAAGCGAAATACACATGTGAGCTTAGATGCAAATGTGCAAGCATGGAGCATTTGGAACAAAGTTAGACAAAATGTGTGTATATAACAGCAATAATAAATGAAAGTCCACCAAGCTTTGTCTGTGTGCCATTCCTATAAAAGTCATACCATGGGGTTAAAGAGTGACCAGTGCTGACGACCTCCACACCCTAGAGTGTGGAAGTAGGTACTAAATGTGTGAGGAAAGTGCCTGCTATCCAGAAGTTGTCTAAGGAAGACAGACAAGACACTGGAAATAGATGGGAATGGAAACTCTTTAGCACTGCAAGAAAATGTTGGACTGGGATTTGAAGGATACATAGGAAGGTGCTTCAATTTGTAGGTTAAAACACACACGCTCACGCGCTCGCACATACACACAGAGAAAGAGAGAGAGAGAGGGGGGGGGATTTTGGCATTGTATATTGGTACAAATATGTCAGCACGGTGATACACAGCCTAGGGTAACTGCAGAGAATGATAAAAAATGGGGCAAAGTCATCCAGGCCACTGAACACCACTGTGTATTCCTGTTTGTTCTTCAAGATCTGATTGAATGGTTTCTTCACCCACAAAGCCTTGCCTAATAGAAAAGTGAGAAATCAACTTTGGATGATGCTGAGAGCCCAACTCCACTCCTCTACAGGTACACATAGTATTCTTAACCACTGAGCCATCTCTCCCGCCCTCCATACGGGACTTTCTATAAAAGGCTTTTTTTGTGTACCCGTGGCATTTCCCACTTTTTTTCCCTCTTTTTTGTGGCTATGGGTGATGGACTAAGATTAGGAAACTAGGATTCAGGAGGCACAGAGCCTACTCCTGGTTTTGAAGCTTAATCTACTGCTGCTGAGAAAAGCTGTTCAGTTTATCTTTCTCATGTAGAAGCCCTGGTCATAATAGTTAAAACATTCGCTATGGACCATGGTGAGGATGTGAAGGTGGTATTAGAAATTTCAACTGTTACAGGAGTTCGGTGATCACGTTATTTTGTTGTCCCTACAAGAATGTACATCTCTTAAGGGCAGAGAGATTTGGTTTTGAGGAAGCATGGTGGTATGTTTTAGACCCAAAATGGTGTCTGCAAGCATGTGATTTGAAAACATGGCCTCCAGTAGGGAGGTGTTCAGACATGAGGTCTCTGGAAGGTGGTTAGATCGCAGGGGCTCTGTCGCTGGAGAGCTTCTCTCCAGGTCCCAACCAAGCCCCCGCAGTCCCACAACCCACGCATAAAATAATCACACAGACGCTTCTATTACTTACAAACTGTATGGCCGTGGCAGGCTTCTTGCTATTTACTTCTTCTATCTTAAATTAACCCATTCCTATTAATCTATAAGTTGCCATGTGGCTCGTGGCTTACCGATACCTTACATCTTGCTTGTCATGGTGGCCGCTTGCAGGTCTCTCTGCCTCAGCCTTCCACTTCCCCCAATTTTCTTCTCTTTATCCCGCCTATACTTCCTGCCTGGCTACTGGTCAATCAGTGTTTTATTTATTACCCAATCAGAGCAACACACGTAACATACAGAAACTCCCACAGCAGGGCTCTCACCTGGTACACTGATGAACTCCTAGCTGAAGGGGCTACTGAGAAGTGAGGGAAGCCCTGGAAGCAGCAGAGCCGAGTTTGAAGAAGAGGGTCAGTCACCGGGAGTATAACTGGTAGGGCACGCTTGTCCATGGACTCGCTGCACTCTTCCTATATTTTCCTGACTGCTGTGAGATAAATAGTTTTGTTCCATCACACTCTCCCTGCCATATTGTTCTGACTCATCATGGCCCAGTGATAAGTGACCATGGAGTAAAATATTTAAAACAATCAGCCAAATAAATCCTTCCTTCTTGCAAGTGGTTTGCCTGAGTATTTTTAATCACAGTGGCAGGAAGCTGACTAATACATGTGAACAGAACTTTACGAAATATTTGTAAGCCTAAAATCTTGAAGACATATTAATGACAACAGCTGCTTCTTTAAAAGTCTTTTCTTAACCCCTGTCCCTAAGGAGCTTCTCTCTTCTCAACACACAGACACATGAATGGCCATCACATGGAACTGGCCCTCTCAGCCTTCCTACCTCAGCTTTCCTCTATGGATCTTCCAGGGTTTTTTTTTTTTCTTCATATTTCATTTTGTGAAACACATAATCATTCTGTATCCTATAAAGGCTAACTCACTAACTCACTATGCGTACCAGGCTGGCCTGACACCAATATTCCTGCCTCAGGCTCCTGAATAATGAGTTTATAGGTTTGAGCCACTGTGCCTGGCTCTTCATCAGAAAATATTGAAATTGTTCTTGGACATTTTCTTTCTTTATCTGTATGAGATTCAAGTCCATCTCCGCAGGCTCCATGACATCAATGTACCTTGCTAATACTAGGGATGGGCAATGTCTGAATTCAACTTTTCCTTTCTCAGCTACAGACTTCAGGATTCAACTAATTACTATACTCTCTCACTTGGTAATCTGACATCTCAAGTCCAAGTACATCCCCAAATGAACTTTTGAGCATCTTTTATTTTCTTTCCAGACAGCTGCTCTCCATAGTTACTAAAAATGTCACCATCATTCACACAGATGCTTGGCCTAAAGTGATGGAGTCACCTATAAATCCCTTCCTCTTCCTCTCTTTCCCCATAATGTACTCAGCTCTCTAGTGTCTCTATGGCTTTCACACTGGTCTGAGGCACCATCCTGTCTTGCTTGGATTCCCAAGCTAGCCTTCAAAATACCTTCCTTACCTAAGTTATTGACCCTACAGTCTGTGCCACACAATAGCCATGTGAGTTTTTATTAACAATAGAAGTCAGATAAGATTGTTATTTTAAAAATTACCTCAGTTCACACGTAGACTGCACAGCATTGGGTCACCTCTCCAACCACACTGTCAATCACTTTGCTTCTTGTCCACCCTGCTTCACTTTGCACATGCTCAGTGCTGGCCCTGAGCACATTGCCATCACTGGCCCTTTCAAACACATTGACAGCACTGTTTATGTGTTTAGTATATGATCACCTCATTTGCTTTGTGTGACGAACTGTGACTAATGTGCCATGTAAGAGTTTGCCATCGCTTATTTCACGATTCAATCTGCTCAAAAATACAAAGATAAAAAAGATGTTCTTTGATTGTGGCTTAGCATTTTCCTTACTTAAAAATGGTGTCTCTTCTGAAGACAACATGTTGTGCTTCTCAGAGATGCTAGAAAGCTCTCATACTCAAGGGCTTCAGTACAGTCAAAGGGTAGCAGGGAAGTCAACAGTGGCCGGCTAGTCACAAGGCAAACTTCCAAGGTTCCTGTGTTTGAAAGTTATACATTGCAAGGTATGTGATTGTCCTGTTTCTACACTACAATTCAGACTATGACAACAAGAAAGTGAGCAGACAGAGAAACAGGAAGTCCAGCTGTTATTGACAAGCTGCTGACCCATATCTAAGCTGCAATAATGAAATGGTTTCTAGTGGGCTCAGGTCAGGAAGCCACAGACCAACACTTCAACTATGCTGAAGGACCTAATGGCATTACTGACCCCAGACAGACTTCCTGCCATCCTTCTCCTCTGAGAACAATAAGGAGAAACAAATGAGGCTAAATGGAGAAACAAAGTGAAAAAAAAAAAGCAGCTTTGAAGACAGAAGCAAAGATTCATGTTACACAATAATGACAGGAAGGGCTGGAGAAATCCAAACCCCGAATTCCTGGTACAGGAGTTTTTCTTGCATTAGGCAAGTTACTATTAATTTATCAATTGCAATTGTGTACAGATGTATACACACATTAATACATTTATACACATTGAATTGTGGATGGTGAGCTTTAACTTATGAGTGGTAAGAATTTAGTTTAAAACATAAATGGCATGATCAATCAAAGATATTAAAGTTCATATACCAAAAGTTTTCAAAGGATTAATTTTTAATTTTACTTTTCATTTTCATTGTCCTTTTTGTGATATCTATCTATCTATCTATCTATCTATTAGATAGATAGATATGTATTGATACAGGGTTTCTCTGTATAGCTCTGACTGAGCTAAAACTCTTTGTAGACCAGGCTGGCCTCAAACTTGGGGATCTACCTGTTTCTGTCTCTGGAATGTTGGGATTGATTAAAGGTGAGTGCCACCACACTTGCCTTAATTTTCCTTTTTTTTTTTTTTTTTTTTTTTTTTTGGTTTTTTGAGACAAAGTTTCTCTGTGTAGCTTTGCGCCTTTCCTGGTCCTCACTCTGTAGCCCAGGCTGGCCTTGAACTCACAGAGATCTGCCTGGCTCTGCCTCCCGAGTGCTGGGATTAAAGGCATGTGCCACCACTGCCCGGCTAATTTTACTTCTTAATTAGCATCCCAAATAATGGATTGCCTTGTGTCTTGAATCCCCCAGAAGAAAACAAAAAGTAAAAACAAACAAAAAAATAAGAAAAGATGTACGAATTAAGGATACCCACCACATGGAACCCAAGGGACAGCAGTTAAAGAACAGGCAACAGAGCGAGCTGAGGAACATGGGGGTATTCAATGAGATAACTCAGTGGGGAAAGGCACTTGCTCACACGTCTTCCACCGACCTCCAATGTGGATACACAGAGAAATAATTGAATAAATAAATTTAATGAAAATTTTTTTTTAAAAAGCAAGGGTTTGATCGAGACGAAGTGTAAAAGTTGGAAATTAAACCACCATCAGCATATTAAATGCTGAAACTAACCTGTACTCCCCACTCTTTTCTATGGGATGGCAGGTGTGACCACAATAAGAGATAATGGACTCTTCTGAGAAACTACTTCTCCCCTGAGAAAACACCTGAGAAATTATCCATGAGTTCTTGTAAAAACATTTGCCCATCACTCATTCTCTTTACAATAAAATCTCTAGTTGATCAACTTCATTCATACAATCAGAAGTTTTAATCAACTTATCAATATTCCACACTTAATATTAAACCAAGGGAGTTCCAAGACCCCGAATAGTCCAAGATGTTGACATGACCCAGAGACACCAAGACAAATCCTCAAAGAAAATCATTCATGAGCCAGAGGACACAGAGATCATACAGAAACTAAAGAAACAGTCTATTTTTAGAGATATTTAGAGAAGGCTCCGCATGTAAAAGATCAGGATATAATCCAAAAGAAACCAGTCACGGGAATATTAAAATATAATAGTCAATAAAACAAATAATCGGAATATGTAAAAAAAAAAAAAGAAAACCCATTCTTTGTAAAATCAATAACTTCAAATGGAGAACACAAAATGAGAGAAATTAGTGACTGAAGAAAGGGGCAAAGATAGGGGGAAATGGTAATAAACAAAACAAGAGAATTTACAGATTTAAAAATGAAACTTTTAACAGGCATGTTGATGAATCCCTGTAATAATAAGAGGAAGCAGAGTATCTCTGTGAGCCTGAGGCCAGCCTGGTCTACATAATAGGTTTCAGGCCAGCTAGCGCTATATAGTGAAACTTTGTCCCAAACACAACAACAAAAGTAAAATTTCTAGTTCCACAGCTAGTATTCTCCTATGAGTGGGTACATACCATGTTTGTCTTTGTGAGTCTGGGTTACCTCACTCAGGAGGATTTTTTCTAGATCCCTCCATTTGCCTGCAAACCTCATGATGTCATTGTTTTTCTCTGCTGAGTAGTATTCCATTGTATATATGTACCACAGTTTATTTATCCATTCTTCGGTTGAAGGGCATCTAGGTTGTTTCCAGGTTCTGGCTATTACAAATAATGCTGATATGAACATAGCTGAGCAAGTGCCCTTGTGGTATGATTGAGCATTCCTTGGGTATATGCCCAAGAGTGGTATAGCTGGATCTTGGGGGAGATTGATTCCCAATTTTCTAAGATAGCGCCATATTGATTTCCACAGTGGCTGTACCAGCTTGCATTCCCACCAGCAGTGGAGGAGAGTTCCCCTAGCTCCACATCCTCTCCAGCACAAGGTGTCCTCAGTGTTTTTGATCTTAGACAATCTGACTGGCGTAAGGTGGTATCTCAGAGTTGTTTTGATTTGCATTTCCCTAATGATTAGGGATGTTGAGCAATTCCTTAAATGTCTTTCAGCCATTTGTGTTTCCTCTGCTGAGAATTCTCTGTTTAGTTCGGGACAGCTACTCACAACACCAGGGAGGCTACCTGGATAATAGGACCCCAAGAAAGACACGGGGATCGCCCAATGACAGAGAAATGGATGAGATCTACATGAACAATCTGGACGTAATGAGGGGTGAGGGGCGAGAGAAAGAGAACTTGGGGAAGCAGGAGATCCCAACTGGATCAAGAACAGAGAGGGAACATAAGGAATGTTCATGATAAATGAAGACCACATGAGAATAGGAAGAAGCAAAGTGCTGGAGAGGCCCACAGAAATCCACAAAGATGCCCCCACAATAAACTGCTGGCAATAGTCGAGAAATAGCCCGATTTGACCTACCCTGGTGATAAGATGGCCAAACACCCTAATTGTCGTGCTAGAAACCCCATCCAGTAACAGAGGGAACTAGATGCAGATATCCAAGGTCAGGCCCTGGGTGGAGCTCCGGGAGTCCAATAGGCAAGAAGGAGGAGGGTTTATGTGATCAAGAGTTGTTGGGACCAGGGATGGATGGAATACAGGGACAAATGGCCAAACGAATAGAAACACATGAACTGTGAACCAATGGCTGAGGGGCCCCCAACTGGATCAGGCCCTTTGAATGGGTGAGACAGTTGATTGGCTTGATCTGTTTAAGAGGCATACAGGCATTTGGACCGGGCCCTGTGCTCAGTACATGAATTGACTGTTTGAAACCTGGGTCTTAGTAGAGACCCTAGGCTCAGCCTGGGAGGAGGGCACTAGACCTGCCTGGGCTGAGTCCACCAGGTCGATCTCAATCCTCGGGGGAGTCTTTGCTCTTGAGGAGATGGAAATGGGGGGTGGGCCGGGGGGAGGGGGGCGGGCCGGGGGGAGGGGGCGGGACGGGAGGAGGGAGAAAGGGGGAATTTATGGCTGATATGTAAAGTTGAATTATATTGTAAAATAAAATAAAATAAATTCAAAAAAAAAAGTAAAATTTCTAAATAAAAAGAACAGAGGGCCCAACAATAAATTAAAAGAAAAACTCTCATCATCCAAAAACCAAACAGGACCTCAAGAAATAAAGAGTAAATTTGACTAAGAAGATTCAAAGGGGAGGATTCATACACATATACATATATTCATACACAAACATATCTCTCACACAAAAAAGAGCAGGGTTGTTAATAATTAAGAAGAAACTAGACTATTGCCTTAAAATAGTTAGTAAAAACATATCTTTGATATAGAATTTTAGATCCAAAGAAATCACTGAATGTAAAGATAACATGAATATATTTTCAAATAGTATGACTGAATATTTTGTCCACTGTGACTAATTTATTGCATGGTCTTCTATTACGAAAAGTGTCCTAGCTAGTTTTGTATCAACTTGACACAAGATAGAGTCATCGGAAAGGAGGGAACTCTGATTGAGAAAAATCCTCCATTAGATTGGGCTATAGCAGATGAACACGTTGGGCATTTTCCTAATTAGTAATTGATCGGGGAGAACCCAGCATTTTGTGTTAGGGGCCACCATCTGTGAGCTGGTAGTCCTGGGTTCTAAAGAAAGCAGACTGGGTAAGCCATGAGGAGCAAACCAGTGGAAGGAAGGTGGCCTTCCTCCATGGCATTTTTATCAGCTCCTGCCTCCAGGTTCCTGCCCAATTTGAGTTCCTGCCTTGGCTTCCCACATGGTTTGTGAATCAGGATATGTAAGCCAAAATTTTCCTTTCCAAGTTCCTTATGGTCATGGTATGTCACCACAGTAACAGCAACCCTAAGACACAAGTTTTAGATCTTGACTTGGAATCAACTGCTTTATTATCTTATGGACACAGTTTGACGTTCACTTGTCAATTTTGCTGATGGTTTTGATACATAGACGTGTTCAAAGAACATGCAGAGAATACATTCAATATTTCTGTACATTCTCTTATCTTCTCCATTTAAATAAATATTCACTCTCTATTGTTTTTTAAGTAGTTAATTTAGCATAATTATTTAAGCCTTTAAACTTCAGGGTTTTAAAATTATATATTTATTTTTTTTCTGAGTAGCTAAGCTGCTCTTTATTTGCTTAACAGAATGGTTTTGTTTTGTGATAGGCTCTCACTAAAAACCCTGTTAATAAAGTATCTTGTTCTATATGATTTGAGAGAATATTTTTTACATGTTATATTCATTGGGATAGAGAAAGTACTCAGGAGTTCCATCTTCTGCTCATTTATCTGATTGTTCTCATACCAGGAAACATAGTTTTCATTATTATCATTCTAAATTTGATTTCAATAATTAGCTGTGTCTATACTTTACTACTTTATTCTAATTGAGACAGAAAGATTTATTTAGTACCTCTTTCCTGTTTGTTCTCGCTTCTATACTTAAAAATAATTTCAGCCAGGCAGTAGAGGAGAATGACTTCAATCCCAGCACTTAGGAGGCAGAGGCAGGTGGATCTCTGAGTTTGAGGTCAGCCTGGTCTACAGAGTGAATTCCAGGACAGCCAGGGCTACACAGAGAAACTATGTCTCAAAAAACTAATAATAATAATAATAATAATAATAATAATAATAATAATGGTAGTTTCATAAATTTTAGGAAAAGAGTTCATTCTAGTTCATCATTGCACAAAATATATAACAACTGAAAATATGAGAATGGATTTTTTTGCTGTAAGAGCAAACTCTGCTTTGCAATTGATCGAGTTCTTCTTCTCTGCTACAGTAGTGCTGTTCTTTCTTTCTATCCTATACACTGTTCATTAAGAATAATGGTGTTTCCTGGTGTGGATCCTACTGGGCAGGAGAGCAGGATTTTGCATGTTAGCTGCACAGGAAGTATAGGCTTTTGAATCAGTTACACTGGGCAGCAAATTCCAATGACCTTGAGTCTGGGCATCATTTTCCTTATTTATGGGATGACTGGGAAAGCAGCTTGGCTCCTGACTGGTCCAGTTACCTTATCAGAGTCATCTAACTGTCCTTATGTTAATTACTTTAAGTCTGACATTGAAAATAGCATTTTGCATTGCCTGAATACATGAGAACATCTCTAATAATTATTAAAATTTTAAACACATATTTATTCTTTTACATATATATTAGACATAATCTCCAGCACAGTATAAAATGCCAGTTCTCATGGTATACATCTCTTATCATTTATCTTGGAAATATTTTAAAAAGTAAACTGCTAAGTAGGACTTCGATGTTTTATTCTTGTAAACTACTTTATATGTCTAGGACTGTTTTAAAAATATAAAGACAATTTAGAAGGTTCTTCAGGTCACTTTGAGAAAATTAACCTTGTAAAAATTTACTATCAGATATAATTTTATTATATTACGTTAGCAATAATCATAAAACTCAACCATCCTTGTATTCCTGGAATAATATTTTATGGTCAATATGCTTGGATCTTCAAATGTATTATTCAATAGAATTTCCCAGCAATTTAAAATATATTAGATTGATAAATGAAATTCATGTAAATATTCGATGTGGTACTTTGGAAAAATTAAATGTTAGCATGTCACCCTCATAGTCACCTTTCTTGTATAGCAATATTTTAGAATTGTTTATAGAACTCAAAGAGGAAGTGCTATGTAAATGTATCCCAATTCTATATGTGGAATATAGTTTAATCCTCACAAAACTCTCCAAAGGAGGCATTCTTACTCTCCTTTTACAGACAAAACTCAGTGGAAAGAAAGTCATTAAGGTCTGTAAGACTCAACATTTATGCCAATATTTTTGATCACCATGCTGTTTACAGTGACATTCCTAAATACAACTTTCCAATTGTACTACAGGCCCTAGACTTTGAATATTCATCCACTGAGTCACTGTTTACTGAGCCAGTCATGATCTAGCTGCAGGATGCACAGCAAGGAGACAACTAGAGACTATAAGTGAAAGCATTGTAGAGTCCAGGTCCTCCTTTATCCTTCCACTACTTCCAAGAGGAATTAACCGCGCATTTTTCAAAAGCCCATTGGGATCTATTGTAGTTTATAAATATCTAAGTGAAGAGTAACATTCTAAAAGATTATTCTGTCAAAGCACAGAAGTGCATATCTGTAATCGCAATACTCAGAAGCCTGAGGTAGGAGGATCACTGCAAGCCTGAGGTTAGCCTGGGCTACATAGTTCTAGGTCAGAAATTACTACATTGTTACTCTGTTTTTTTTAAAAAAAGAAAACAAAACAAAAATATACAACAAAAAAAACCCCTAACATCCTATTTTGATGGACAGTTTGAAATGTCTGAGCTCCAATTTCGGTTATTTTTTTCATTAATTGTTCTTTGTTAAACTAATCTGAGGTTAGAATTTTTTTTCAGTGTTCATGGGTCATCTTTTAGGATTATTTTTGTCATATAAACTCAGTTTTAAACCCTAATTTTCAAAAATTACTTAGGATCTAGTATATAATCAGTATTTAAAAGATTAACACTTGTGCAAAGGCCTTCTTATTTTTGAATTGATTAATTTAATTCATTCACTGTCTTACTTAAGCTTGAGAATCACCTGGAGGGCTTGTTAAAACAGACTGCTGGTCCCACAGCCCGGAGTTTCTGATTCAGTTTTTCTGGAGTTGGCCTTGAAATTCTGTGCTTCTAATAAGTTCCCAGGTGGTGCTAGCAGACAGTACAGAAACCATAATTTGAAAATCATTGCTGCAATTCATCACTTGGTTGTTTAGTGTGTACACACACACACACACACACACACACACACACACACACACAAACACACACAGTCTTCAGTAATATTTTGAAGAAGAGTATGGTATATTTTCTGAGCCATTGTATATCTGAGAATTCTCTGCCTGCCACACAATAACATTTTGGATGTATGAACAGCTTTTCTCTTAACGTCTGCACCACTCCAGTTTCTTCTATGATTTCATTTTATGAGACTTTATCCATGCTTATACTCATTGTATGATCTATCTTCTAATGAAAAGTATTTTTAAGAGTGTGATGAGGTAGAATTCTTTTTGCATGGATTTTTTTTTCTGAATAAGAAGGGACTTTTTCTAGCTATATGGGTCTTAACTTATTATTACTGTCACTATAAAAAGGTAAAAATTTCAATGTATGCTTTTATTTCTGAATTAATATTTATTTCACTGTTAAGTGAATTAAAACATTGAAAGAGCCTAGAAAAAAAAATAGGTATGTGGGAGTACTTGGAATGGATGACCACAGAAGTGTGTGCAGAAAGCTCACAGATGCATGATATTCTTATTTTTAAAATGACTTTTATGTCCTACTTTCTCTCTCGTGAATTCACGATTGTCAACAACACTTTCTTTGCTGATTTTAATTCCTGTGTTGTCCTTCTTGTTTTCTTCTAGAGATCTCTAAGCCTGCCCTTTACAGCATATACAACTCCCCACCCCCACGCAATGAGGCAGACTTTGCCTTTATTGCTGTATTTTGCTCCCTTGTTTCAATTCCCCATTTATTTTGTAGCTTGCCATCTTTGCCAGGTGTAATCACTATTTGATTTCTGTTTTATTTGTTAAGTAAATCCCTTTCTTCAGGAATACAGATAGAAAAAGCATTGATGTTCACAGCTCAAAGCTAACTGAGCAGCATTTAGTAGACTTTCATATAGGACTCTAAGAGATTAAGCATAGCTACTTTTATCTGCCTTGATCTCTGATACTATATCGAAATTGCATGCTTCCCAGGACACAGACTCTAAAGATCCTCAACAGTGTAATTCTACTTGAAGATCTTGGCTTCTGAAGATCACTGCCCTTAAACATCAGACCCTGCCTCCAGATGCCTCTTGGCTCACAGAGGTAAGGTGTTTTGGTGTCAGGGCTATCCTATGTAACTGAAATCCAACAATTCTGCTTGTCATAAAGTAAGGATAGAAATATCAAATGCTTACTTTTGTCCTGGGTTAGAGGGGGAAAACTGTAAAACAAGATATAAACAAGAGACTCACATAACAACATCTTTTACACATTCAATACTGGACACATTATCCAAAATACTATGTCATGAGGTAGGGATGGTGAAAGAGTTTTTTACTGATGTGTCCTATCATTTAAATTTTAATATTTATAGACAAAATTTACTAAAAAGAATATCTGAAAATTTTATAACCATTTTAATGAATAGGTTGAAGTCAAGTCAACATTTTGTCATTCTTTAGAACGAATGTCTGTCATTTTCTATATTGTTAGGTATTTTAGTCAGACTTTCAAGGAGTCTACTTAATGGTATACTCAACAAAAAATTAATTTGCTGCATATGAATTACTGGTATTACAACTATCATTGGCTATACTTAATCAACCAAAGAAAACAATTTTATTTTATTCTGTGAAAGGAACATCTCAAATTGTATTACATAATATCATATGATGAAAGTATTTCTCATGTTATATTTCTTTGATTTTTCCTTCTAAAGAGAGGACTGAAAGACATAGGTACCAGACTCTTCTGGAATACTTGATGGATGTACTGAGTAAGTTGTTCTCTAGGCCAAATCAGCATAGTTATAAAGATTCTCAGGTGACTGTCATCACTCTGGGGACTCTATTGGTGCCCATTGTAAACCTTCATAGGAAGGTAAAACTAATTGGCTTTGGAAATGATTTAGAACAACACACAAAAAGCAGACATGCATACACACATATGCACACATGTATGTGCACAGACATATCTCCACAAAAATTCCTCTGTTCTTATAACTATAAAAAAATTTGGGGAACACAAGGGTTAAGGTTAAGGAAATAGTTAAACTACTCAAAGTAGTTTTTGGTCCAACTCATTTAGATCATGTTTACATTTCATACTAGTTAACAGAGAAATCTATAATTTCCCTTTAATATGAGAATAAAGTAAAAGATCAAGTGTTTGAACTAATGAATAAAAATATAACATAGTAATGATCTGATCCATTAAGCCTTTGGCATCTACCTTAAAATATTCCTTTGTGTTATTTCTCAGCATATTAATATGTGAGGTGTATGAAGGACAGAGGTTAATAGAAACGCTGAAGGGTTTACCAGAACAATTGAGGTACATTTGTGACCCTCCATCACATGATACTTTTTAAACTGTGATTAATCTTAGCACAATTTTTATATATTGTTTTACTTAATTTTGCTAAAGAGATTAGAGTCACTCCTTATTGTTTTCAACCTAAACATAAAGAGCCTCATAGATGTATACTAGAATAAATTAATCTAGAACAGTAGTTTTCAACCTGGGGGTCAAAGACCCTCACAGGAGCTGCCTAAGACCATGAGAAAACACAGATATTTATATTACTATTCACAACAGCAGCAAAAATTACAGTTATAAAGTAGCAACAAAAAATGTTATGGTTGGGGATCACCACAACATGGGGAACTATGTTAAAGGGTCACAGCATTAGGAAGGTTGACAACCACTGATATAGAAAGAGCATAGAAGACAAGGTGGGCATGGATAGTGAAGTTACAATACCATACATAGATTCATGTGTACTTAACTCTGTGATTTCACAGAATGCACTTAATTTTTCTGTGCATCTGCTTCTTTTTCAATGAAGCAGGCTACTAAATCATACAACTCAATCAGGTTGTTAAGTAGTTAAACTATACAGAGTGTGAAGAGCTCTGGGCATAGGACACATACTGAAAATTTTTTTTTCATTTCATTTTTTTTTTTTTCTTTTTTGAGGCAGGGTTTCTCTGTGTAGCTTTGCACCTTTCCTGGAACTCACTCAGTAGCCCAGGCTGGCCTTGAACTCACAGAGATCCACCTGCCTCTGCCTCCCAAGTGCTGGGATTAAAGGCATGCACCACCACCACCTGGCTTGTTTTTTTTAAATTTATTTATTTTTATTTCACGTACTAATTAGTGTTTTGCCATGGATGTTGGGTCCCCAGGAACTGGAATTACAGACAGTTGTGAGCTGCCATGTGGGTGCTGGGAATTGAACCAAGGTCCTCTGGAAGAGTAGTCAGTGCTATTAACCATTGAGCCATCTGTCCAACCCCACATACAGTAATTTCTTATTTCTGTTAGAAAGATTTACTACAAGGGTCACAGATTTTGAAGGGACAGTTAACTGGATTCCAATTTGAATATTAAGAGTTGAGCTGTCGCTGGGCGGTGGTGGCGCACTCCTTTAATCCCAGCACTCGGGAGGCAGAGGCAGGCAGATCTCTGTGAGTTCGAGGCCAGCCTGGACTACCAAGTGAGTTCCAGGAAAGGCGCAAAGCTACACAGAGAAAC
>CABHPP010139150.1:0-30052 GCA_902168425.1 Peromyscus attwateri | reverse complement strand
GTGTGCATGCTCGTGCATGCAGACACATGCATTCCATGTTGCATGTATGGAGGTCAGAGGATAACTTTTGTGAGACGATTCTCTCCTTCTACTGTGGGTGAATTCTAGGGGCTAAACTCAGATGGCCAGCTTGTCAGTGTGTTTATGTGCTGAGGTATCTCAACTGCCCTTATTATGTTTCTTTTGAAACATTTCTAGAATATTCATGCTCTATAATCAGCTGGATGAATTAAAAAGGCAATGCTGGTATTTCATTGGGAAGGGCTCACATTTATAAATGTGCTGGGGGGATAGATTTCATAATAATTCATTGTCTTCCTGGCATGTTTTTCCGTTCGGTGAAGGTTTCCATTCCATTTAGTTTCAGCATTTTAAAATTATGTTCACTTTACATAGTTCTTAAGTTTACGGCCAGGCATCTATTATTGATTTTATAAAATGGTTATTTATATCTCCTGTGTGTTGTTTGCACCACGACATTTACTGAGTTCTACTCCTAACCATGTATGAGGCAGCTGAGTGTTCTGATCCTCTTGCTAACAGCTCACCTCAGCCTGAAGTAGGTAGCTTGTCAAGAATTTGTATTCTCCGAACTTCCCGATCACAGTAGTTTGTGAAGTCAAGTTCCCCCCAACGGGATGAGATGCAGTCACCACCTGCGGCCGGCCGAGATAAAAGACAGGAGCTGTTGGACCTGGTGTGCTTGCTAGCTGGGTTGAATCTTGGCACACACTTGGCACGAAGAACTACCTAGCTGAGCTACTCTGAGCTACTTTCACTGTGTTTGCGTGTTCCTGTGTGGACACCGAGATAATTCATTGTTCGTTTCTAACATGAGCGCCTGAGATACCTAAATGCTAACAAGTGATCTTTCTGTGCCTTCTTGGGGGTTGGGGCTTATTGTGTACCAAGGGGATTAGTAAAACTCTCCTCTGGGTGTTTCTGTGACGGTTTCCAGAGATGGTAATATGACAGGGCTGTGACCTGATGAATGGACTGATCCTTGATGGATCGATCCATCATATAATGGCATAATAGGGGGGGGGGTGTCTTTAGTATTCCCCTTGCGCTGCTTCTGCCCTGCTTCCACGCTCCCTCCCCTCCCCACCATGATGAGCTAACACACCTCTGAAACAGAAACTAAGTGAATCCCACTTTCCATGCAGTTCTCGAAGATACTGTGTGCACAGAGGTGAGGAAGCCAACTAATACAGGTCTTCGGGTGCCTAACAGTTGGTGCCTGGGTACGAGAGAAGGCTGATTTTATTTATCTTTCACTGGTGGAACAGATCATTACTAATTTGAGGGAGACAGGGGCTTATTGAAAAGTTAGCTTTTAATGCCAAAGTTAAGGTAAACAACCCCCTGAGACCGCTCTGGAAGGAAGCAGAAGGGATTCATTTCTTCTTTAAAAATCTGAAGAAAAAAAAAATTTCTCTTGGGAGTGACCAAGCAAGGAAGGTCGTCCTTGACTAATGAGGCTTGCCGCACAGATGTGAGGAGAGGCTGAAAAATGGGAGAAGGAGAAACCTTCAGCAGCTGTTTTGAAACTTGATGAAAATTGCACAGTGAAGTGTCTTTTTGTTGTTGGTTTTGTTTGTTTGTTTATTTTGGTTTTGGTTTTGGTGCTGGAAGTTGAACCTAGCAACTCATGCATGGTAGGCAAGCCTGCTGCCACTGAGCACTCCTTTCTCTTTCTTGAAAAAAATTTTTTTTTTCTCTTTTGAAGAAAAAAAATGCATTAAATTACTCAGATTAACCTGTGGTTCACTGTAGTGCAGTCAGGACTTTAATGTGTGACCCTCTTCCATCAGTCTCCTGAATGGCTGAGATTCCAGGCCAGCGCCACCAAGTCAAACTAGCAAGGATCTTTTACAGTGTCCTTGCAAAACAAACAAACAAACAAAAACAAACAAAAACAAAAAGCAAAAAAACCCACAGTTCTTACCTGAAAAGAATAAGAGATAGCTTATTCTGAAGCCATTTTGTGTGACTGTGGCCCAGGTTTATAGTTTTACAGAACAAAGAAAGTCATAAATCAAGACAAGTTTAAAATGTATTGGTGATTATTGGGGCTGGAGAGATGGCTCAGAGGTTAAGAGCACTGGCTGCTCTTCCAGAGCCAACCAGGTTCAGTTCCCAGGACCCATATGATGGCTCACGTCTCCAGTTCCAAGGGACACACACCAATGAAAAAAAAATTAAATTAAAAAAATATATTGGTGATTACATCAGAGAGGGAGAGAGGGAGGGAGAAGAGGGAGAGAGAGGGGACACAGCTAGGTGACAATGTCTTTCTGTCTCTGTTGTGAGCCAGAATTGCTGGCAAGAAGCGGTGTCTACAAAGACTGATCGGTTAAAACTGCAGCGAGGTGGACAGGTTGGAGTCTTGCAGGTCCAGAGGCTAAGCTTGGGCTGGCTTTAGCCCCCTGAATAGCCAGCTGTTCCTTGCCCACCTCTGTGTTAAAAGGAACTAACCCCCTGTGACTGATAGATAAAAACTTCTTGGACTCTAGTTACTAGGCAGACCCCACCACCCCCATTACTCTAAGGTTCTAGGAAAGAAAGGTTTATGTCAATTTTAGGGCCTCAGTTTAGCACCATCTGAATTGGGCTAGAATCATTCATTCATTCATTCGTTCGTTCGTTCGTTCGTTCATTCATTCATTCACAGACTCATATAGCCAGGCTGGCCACAAATTGGCTATGCAGCTGAGAAAGTCCCTGAGCCTCTGATCTCCCCCACCTGATCTGGAGCACCTGGTTTTATAGGGTATGGGGGAATCAAACCTGGGTCTTTGCACATGTTAGCTAAGCACTCTACCAACTGAGCTACCTCTCCTGTTAGGCTAGAATTTTAGTAGCATTTGACCTGAATGCCTACCGAATGGCTTCTCTCTGGCAATATTTAACACCTTAAAACGAAAATACATCAGCTCCCCGGGGTTGCTGAGAGAGGGCACAGTGGTTCTTGACAGTTTTTTCTGCAGACAAGGTAACACTTTAATTTGAGCGTCTTTCTCACCAGGAAAGTGGGGGTTGGGAGAGATTCTAGTGCTTCTGCTCCGTCTGTGTCCTTGCTGGGGACCAGCCTGACAAGACACAAGAGTGGTTGCACCCCCCCATTCTTTCTTCAACGCTGCTTAAGAAATGGCTTCAGTGGTGCTCTCAGGGGTAAAGATGAGTGGAAAGGTCTCTGTCACCTCTCTGACCTTTCTTCTTTATTAAAAGTCTAGCTAAGAAAAAAAATATAAAGGCCAAGTTCCAAAGTTCAGGCACAAATCTCTTAAGTCTGTAACCTGATTTTCTATGGCTCATATTTTGTTAGGCTCTGGATGTAAAATTTCTAATTCATCCTCATCACAACCTGTATCCCAAGTCAGGTCCAGCCACCCAAGGTCAATAAGGCAATTTTAACAAGCCAAATTAAAAGTGGAAAGCAGAGAAAGGCAATTTATTTAATGTGACCACATTGGGAAGAGAGTCAAAGAGACCCAGTGACTCCCTAAGGCCTGAAGTGAGGTCAAAGTTGAAACAGAGGTCAAGGGTAGGTATGCACATCTAAGTCCTGGCAAGGTGAGGTCATCACTGTCTGGACTTCAGCCTCATCCTATGAGGTGGGCAGATTAGTCATTACAACTGTGTGAAATCTCTCCCCAGGAGGCAGGCAACCCTCTGGCGCCCCCCCCCCATACCCGTCCCTTCACCTAGCGCTGGATTGGGGGGGGGAGGGGGGGACTCCTACTTCTTTTTTTCTTCCATTTTTCTTTATTAAGAAATTTTCTACTCTCTACATACCACTCACAGATCCCACCTCCTCCCTTCTCCCATCTCCCAGCCCTCCCTTCCAAGCCACCCCACATCCCCACATCCCCCAAATCAAGGTCTCCCATGGGGAGTCAGCAGAGCCCGGCGCGCTGAGCCTAGGCAGGTCTAAGCCCCTTCCCACTGCACCAAGGCTGCAGAACTCCTATTTCTTTGGGCTCTCTGTTTCACTAGTCTGGTAATCAGATGGCCTCTCTCTAGCACATTTTCATTTCAGCCAGGCTGGCGCCAGCTTCTTGAGCTGAGTCAGGAAAGGTCATGTTTTCACCACCGGGCAGGTGCTTGCTTGGGTGGGCCACTCTTACCAATGGGGACAGCACGGTCCAATCTCCTAAGCAAAGATTTCTGACTTGGTTTTCCATCTTTGTCTTTTCTTTTTCTTCCCCTGTGCTCCGAGACATCCAAGTCTTGTCTTCCTGTTTCTACTCTTCTTGCCCCAAATCTTAGCACGTGAAGGCAGGAAGGAAGGAAGCCAGCTGGAGCAGCTGTCCGCTCAGCAGAACGGCTGGCCTAAGGACAAGGACCCTGTAGACACACTTTCAGCTCCTCAGAGGCCCCTGGCTGTTGTCTTAGGCCTTGTATGGTATGACCCACTTACTCCTGACCCACTAAGTGCCCATCCCTCCTCCCCAATGCCAGCTCTGACCCCAGCCAATCCCAGGGTGACTGGACAAGTGTCCTTGATCCTCAAAGCCGAATCCCAGAAGCCTGTCGGTGTGCACTGTAAATATGTCACAGCTGCCCACAAGGTCCTGGGTGATGGGACGACAAAGGGTTAAGATATATGCACCTTGGCCTTGAGGAAGCCTCAGCCGCTTCACTTAGCGTGAACTCAAGTGCGGAATCCCATCTTTGGAGAAACTTACTAAATAATCAAAGATGCCCAGAAAAGAGGGGAGAAATATGCCTGGTAGGTGAAGAAGCAGGCTGCAGAGAGAAGGGTAGAAGTCCTAGACAGACTTAGTTGACAAGAAGGTTCCCAAAGGAGAGTTAACTGCTTCCTTTCCTACCTTCTCTATCATAGAATCCGATGCACTTTCCCCCCCGATTTTCGTTTACAGTTCTACACACACGGTTTTAAAGAGAACTTGGATGCTGTGCTGTGTTGAAAAGAGTCAGGGGTAAGGGAAAGGGATGGCTCCTTCTGATCCAAACCATCAGTTTGCTGAATGGCCTTTGGTGAACGCCTCATTTGTCCTATGGCATTGATCTCCTTAGGAATTGCTCATTAGGACATTGTTAAAGAACAAAGCAAGACTGTACACACTTTTACTCTATATGGCTGTGCATAGATGTCCACATGTGTAAATATATGTAAATATATAAATATAGCAAGATATATTCTAAGATACATACATTGAAAATTTCATAAGTTGTTATCAGTCATTGAAAACCACATAAACCACTTATACTTAAGTCTTATAGGGCCTTATAATATTCTTGAAAGGTGGGTGATAGCAACCTCCTCTGCCCCAGACACACGCACTACCGTCATGACTATTTACAGAAGAAAACCCTGAGGCTTAGAGAGGCCGGAAAACTCACCCAAGCCCACACAGGACGTTTCTGTAGTCTAGTGACCAGCACCGTACAGGCACAGGAATGGTGCTTTCAGTGGTGATAACAATGCTTGCCTAGGCAAATACTTCCTTTGTCTTTTAGTATCTGGAATATTGTCTCCAACTGCAACACGGGAGGCTGAGTTCCTAAAGACTTTTGTTCTGTAGTGTGACGCTAACTTACCTGCGGTTTGTTCCTACTTGGTCATGAGAGTGAGTGTTGAGAAAGACTTAGCGGTGGGTAGGAAAGTAAGGGGAGCAGTCTCCTCTCAAGATGCTGTAGGAACTCCTAACAAGGCGTTAATTAGGAAATCCTTGCACACATCAGGCTGCAAAAATGCGTAAGACATCTCTCAATAGAATGTGGGTGACACTTCAAGTAGTGAAATGTTTGCTAGATTTAAAAAAAAAAATCCGTTAGGAGGTAACCCACAGTTAGAAAATACACAGCAGCCCCTGTGTGCCACAGGGCCAAAGACCTGGGAGTCATCGCTGGTTGGCTCAGATGACAGTTGATGAGTATGTAAATTAGGGGAATTCTTCCAGTAGCTTGACATCTCTGTCCTGGGCCACTTTGGGATTGCTTCATCTTCCAGATGGCACAGACGGAACCCTCCCCGCTCTACCTTCTTCATCCCCGACTTTGTGTCCCAGCAAAATGAACTTTGCTCTGTTCCAAGTACACGCCCCAGGCTTTTCCTACTTTCCGCTTCTGCTTCGATTCCTTGCTCCATCTGGAATGGCCTTCTGTTTCCTGCTTTGCCAAGTTTCTAAAGATTCCCGATCCTTATGGCCTTGTACAATGTCCTTCTCTCTGTGAAATCTTCCCTGTCTGACCAGATGGGAACGGTCAAAGGACACTCTTTCTTTTAGGTTGAGCATGTCTTTCTTTGTGTTACAGACACAAGCTTCTGTGTACACGAGTGATCCTGAGGACCGAAGGACCGAACCGAGGATGTCAAGCAGGCCAGGGGAGCACTCTGCCTCTGAGCTAAAACCCCCAGTCCTAGAGGTTTGCTTTCTGAAGGTTCAGTTAGTATTTTCCCTTTTCATGTCCCCAGTTGATAACAAATGACTTCGTATGCAATAGCAACTTAGTCAATGGGTGAATGGATGAATGAATGCTCGTCTCTTAAACGAACAGTGGAACTGTGTGTAGTGGGAGGTCAAAAGATAATTCAGTTTACTCATTTGTCAAACATATATTAGGATCCAGGGCCTCTGCCAAACTTATGATTCATTCCTTTCTTCGAATCTTTGGTCTCTAACAAACAAACACGAATAACAAAGAAAAGAGTACACTGTCTCTAAGGGAAAGGAATTAAACACACATTTTAAAAAAATGAACTTAATCAGGGAAATTTGGAAGGATAATTGTGATCGAGCTTGAGAGGAATGTATTGGCTGGGTGTTTGTGGCACCCCAAATTCATGGTGAAAATTTTCAAGCTGGAGATAAAGCTCAGCTGATAAAGCATTGGCCTAGCACGCACAAGCCCTCAGGTTCAGTCCTCAACACTGCAAAAAACAGGTGTGTTGGTTCATCTCTGTAATCCCAGCACTAGAGAGGTAATGACGGGGACATCAGAAGTTCAAGGTCATCCTTGGCCTGGGATATGTGAAAAAAAAAAATCCTAACCTTCAAGATGATGATATTAGGAAATGGGATGTCGGAGAGGTGATCTCAGCGTCTGTATGAGAAGGACCCAGAGCATGCTTAGGCACACTCTTCCTACCATATGAGTCCATGCAGAGGACAGCAGGCTGTGACCCGCAGAGGACTAAGCCTGACCATCTTTCCAGGCTGATCGCAGCCTTCCGCCGCAGAACCAGGCGCAGCCAGTTTTTCTTGCTGACAAGATTCCCAGTTTCTAGCACTGTGCTCTAGTAGCTGAGCTGACGGAGACCAAACGAGAGCTGGAATGACTGAGAAAAAGGTTTGGGATGCTGATTGTGACTATGTAAGTGAGTGTTACACAGAACACACATTTGCTCTCTGTGGTAACTGTGTTTGACGGAGCATTACTCAGCCTGTGAACAACTACTGAGAGAGGACCTTGCGCTAGAGGCCGGAATCGTGAAGGATGCAGTAACTTTGAGGAGCTTGCAGTCTAGTGGGGAGCTTGTGCTGGCATCCTCCGTTTGGGTGCTCTGGGAGGAGGAGGAGCCTAGAACACCTTTTGGTGGGGAGGAGAGTTTCAGGAAGGACACAGCTTTGCCTACGGGCTGATGAAGAGGTGGGGTGGGAAGACCAAAGTAGATAACCTATATTCTAGTAAGATGGAGCAGGAGGGGCAGAGTGCTTATACTGGAATCTGAACACACCATTCGTTATGTGTAATTCTGACAAGCCACTCAACCCCAGTCTTCTCCTCTGTAAAATGGGCTAATATTATTACCTGACTAATAGATTCTTGTGAAGAGTAATGGAGAAACCCTCCAGAGCTCTGGGTAGGACCCACCCCATTCTACCAACTCTGACTCTTCATTCTAGACAGTGAGAGCACCTCCTGGATGGTTCTGCTGATTTGCCCTTTTACCTGGTTGGCTACGATGGAAGAACTGGCAGGCTAAGCAGATGCACTTTTCCCTACAGAGTATCAAAGTTAAGTAATTTTGCAGGTTGCTAATCACACATTCCCCAATTGGCATTTACATAAAATAATACCCTACAGATGGAGTGAGTACCCTGAGCCTAAATCAACAGACATTTCCGAGCATGTTATCAGATGGGGAGGAGAAAAGGCATGGGGATCTTTATCGAACTGTGAGAGGCTCCAAATCTGACAGGTTGGCTCTGTGTCTGAGGCTAAGGGACGCCTGAGAGCATTCGTAGCTGTGGCTCTGACTATTGGAGAATGGATGATTTTTTATCTTACATTTTTTTCATGGTGTTGGATGGCGTTCTGTTGCAATGACAGTATCTGGCTGTTTGTTACAGCATTGTCTGTGGGTTAAATAAGCAGCGGACTTTAAAACCAGAGAGAACATGCGTGTGTGCATACACACACACACACACACACACACACACACACACACACACAGAGAGAGAGAGAGAGAGAGAGAGAGAGAGAGAGAGAGAGAGAGCGCTTTAACTTCTGTCCTCACCCAAAGTTGCTTTGATATTGACCTGATAAGATCTGAGCATAAACAGATGGGCTGGAAGCAATTAGAGATTATTAAATCTTACTGTTCCTTGAGGGGGTAGAATTTTCATTCAACCACTGGCTCCTGCTGCAAAGGAAATTTTTATTCCATTGCTATGGTAAAAGAATGAAAACAGTGATAAGATTGGGAAAGAAGAGAGAAATGCATTTTTAAAGGATGCCGAGAGGAGGTAGATGGGAAAGATGGCAGGAAGTAGGAAAAGGCTGTAAGGAAGATGAGGAAGGGAAGTAAAAGGAGACAAGAGTGTATGAAAAGTGGAGTGGAGCCTCAGGGTGGCTGTGCTGCCCAGAGCTTGGAAAAACAGGATCCTCAAAGTTTCCATTTCCTTAGAAAACCTTTGTGAGAGAGGCTTCTACACACACACACACACACACACACACACACACACACACACACACACATATATATATATACATATGTGTATATATATGTGTGTGTATAATTATATATTATATAAATATACAAATAAATAATATATGAAATTATATATGTGTGTACATATATACACACATATATACTTTTATTATTTTATGTGTATACGTGTTTGGCTTTGTATATATCTGAGCACCACATGCATGCCTGGTGCTCTCACTCTCAGATGCTGGAACTGGGTGTCAGGCCTCATGGAACTGGAGTTACAGAAGGTTGTGAGCAGCTGTGTGGGTGCTGGGAATTGAACCTGGGTCCTCAGGAAGAACAGCTGGCGTCCTGTAATATCTGCAACATCTCTTCAGCCTGAGACCTTTCCGAGTAATTAGCTTGGTACATCATGTTGCCTACCCAACTTGTACCATCAGTGAAGTCTGGAGTTTTCTCTAACAGTTTTATAGTGAGTAAATTCTATCTCCCTTGATAGATGGCCCCTGGGTCACTTGTACTGCCTCTAAATTCTTCCACCTACACTGATGTGATGTGAAGCAAGATGCTGCCTCAGCAGAAGGCTCCTACGCGGCTAGCAGTGGCCCCAGGGATGTGGTGAGAAGCCCCTCTGCTGTCAACAGCCCATCGGCCCCTCCCCAGAGGAGCCCCGGCCTTTGGTACAGGGAATGTTCAATCATACTTTTGCTGTGGTTCATCCTCATTTCCTGGCAAACTTCGGCCCTATCTTCTTTAAATACAAAAAAGCACTTTCTCTGGGAAGGCACCCAGGGATCAATACGTGTTAATAAATTTTATAAGCCGTAACTAGCTTATTTTTGATGGCACCTACGAGTTCCTATTGATTTTTATTTGTCCTCTCTCATCAGGCTGTGTGCCCCTGGAAGGCTCATTGGGATGGCTCTATTTATGGGCTGCTTGACATCCTGGTTCCTGAGATGAATGACCTTACAGAAAAGCATCACCATCATGGCAGAGCATCCTCTTCCCAACTTCTCCCCTTGACCTCTAGCCTGCCTGACTGGCCTCAACCCTCCTCTGCCAATGTGTCAGGAGAGGCTCCCCTTTATCTTTTTTCAAAGCTAATGCCCCACTTTGAACTGAGTTCTTAGCCTCATTCAATAAATGGATTTGTGTGTGTGTGTGTGTGTGTGTGTGTGTGTGTGTATGTGTGTGTGTTTATACATGTACATGCCAATGCCCATGGAGGCCAGAGGTGTAGGGTACCCCTAGGACTGGAGTTACAGATGCTTGTGGGTGCCCAACATAGAGGCTGAGAGCCAACTGAGGTTCTGCACACCCGCTTAGCCGTCAGGCCCTCTCTCCAGCCCCTCACTGCTTCAGCATTTTTTTTTTGTCTTATTTCTGTTTTCCCCTGAGTACACACATATGTGCACAAGCTTGAGTTTCTACAATCGGAAGCATTCTCTGTACTCCCGGACCCAAGCCTCGCCTCCCAGGCTCTCCTTCTCCCTTCCAAACCAAGCGTTTGTTTCCCCCACTACTTGAACTTTGCCCAATGGTGCTTATTTGTCCTTGTTTTACTTGTTTATTTCAGAGTGAAATCTGTATTGTTTTGTTTTGTTTTGTTTTGTTTTTCAAGACAGGGATTCTCTGTGTAGCCCTGGCTGTCCTGGAACTCGCTCTGTAGACCCGGCTGGCCTTGAACTCACAGAGATCTGCCTGCCTCTGCCTCCCAGAGTGTTGGAATTAAAGGTACGCACCAGCACTGTCCAGCTGAAATCCTGTCTTATTGACTTTTTTTCTGCCCATAAAAACATTGGTTATCATCTAACAGTTCAGACACGGCATAAAAGAAATCAAGCCAGGGAACGACCTGAACAAAGCCCCCTAGCTTCCCTGGTTTTAGTTGCTTGGCTTTCAGATCAACTACAGAGGTCTCAGACCTGAGTGGAGCACTTGCTGTCCATGCTACAACGACATTGCTGATTGAAGGGTCACCCTGGGATGTTAACATTGCCTAAGCTGTTTTTCAGGAGCTTGGAGGTAGTTCAAACTGGCTGAGAGCACCAAACTTTCTCTTGATTCTGTTTAAGTATCTTTGACCTCAGAGAACCCAAACTCTACCCTGGGATCATGCTAGTGATGACATTTTTGGTTCTGTGCAAGTTTCTGATGGGTGACCTATGACCTCAGAGAACCCAAACTCTTCTCCCATTTTTTTTTTTTTCTGGATAAATGTACTATAAAGAGCCATGAAGTTCCACTACCATGTGCAGAACTGCCAATCATGGTCCCCTGGCTCCACCCATCTCTCCCCATGTCTCAGACTACACTATTTCTTTATCCCATACCATCCTAACTCCCATCCTCGGAGAGGCAGGAGCTCGTGTGTTGAGTCTCCCATCTCTTCATGTTTGGTTGCTTTGTGAATGATCTTCCCTGTGAAACCATCATCTCAGTGACTGCCATAGCACCCAGTGGCTGAAGCAGGCCTGATGTGGTGGGCAACAAAGGAAAAAATAATCAGTAACCTTAGAATTCAGAAACAAACCATGCTGGGGGCTGGGGATTAGAATTTCTCTAGTAATTCCATGATAGAAGCCAGAATAAAGTAGCTGTATATATGTATCTCATGGCTTGTGTGTCAAAAAAGAAAAAAAATTGGTTAAACATGGAGTATTTCCCCTGATTTTGTAAGTTTTTTAAACCTTGGCTACGACAGCTGGATTTCTCTGTCTGCCTCAGCGTACAATCTTGTTATGTTGTATACAGGAAGACAGTGTAGCGTCACAAAGGATGGAAATTTTCTCTCTTTCAAAAGCCTGATGACTTGCATGTTGTTTCCTAAAGGGAACAGGGGCATTTGTGACTCTGCCTGATAACATGGCATTTTATGCTTAACAGACTAGGAACTTACAAGGCGATTTCATCAGTAGCTCAGTCCTCAAAAATCAAGCTGTGATTTAGTGCAATCACCTCCCTTTACTGAGGCGACAGGAGCATGCGGAGTTAAAAAAGTGGCTTGCCATGTAACTAACCGGTCATCAGTAGAACTGGACTAAATGTGGCAACCTCAGCATTGCTGGGGGGTCAGGCCCCAAGGAAAGTGTCAGAGGCTTTTTACATTCGACTTTGCAGGATAACCCTGGGGTTGAAAGTAAAGCTGTGAGGGAAAACTGTCCTTGGTCCTTCGTTCCAAGTCCCATCCCCCAGGAAGTCCAGGACCAGGGACAAGCAAGAGTGACTACGCGTGTCTCTTCTTAGCCGAAGAGTGCTGAAATGACAAAGCCCTTGTTCCGATGACTTTATCTGGAGGCGATCTTTTCTGCTAGATTGGCTGTGACATTAAAAATGGATGAGAGCAGAGACACTTCCTACCCAGAGCTCAGTGGTAACTGACACGTGCCGGATCTGAATTTGCTTATTGCAAATCAACGCGCCTGCTTACCCAGAATTCAAAGGCCCCAATCTGGACACATCCGGTTCGATACGTAGCCGAGTAACACAAGGAAAGAAAGGACACAAAATGCGCTGTCAAGAAGGCAACCCGTGCCTGTTCTCAGTGTTCTCACTGAAGCCCGGGTTACTTGTCCGTCTCCCACCCTGCCAGCCTCACGTCTGGTGCCAGCTCTGTACACACAGTTGTCTGGAGCGAATGCGTGCGATTGGAATGAGAGCCAATGCTGGGCTCTCCTGTGACCACCTGATGTGATGGGGGGGGGAAGCTGGCAGCTCAGCACACCTGCTGTGTGAGCCTCATCTTTCACCTGCTGCATGCATGCCGTGTGCTCTGTGCTGTGGGACAACGGGATGTATTTTGTCTGTAACACAGGATTGCTATGAGGAGTTAAGAGAGCCCGGGCAGGTTTGCTAGGGGAGTCCTGAGCCAAAAGCAGGTGCTGAAGATGCACTGGTCTCAGGATGGTGTCCAGGGCAGGGGTCCTGGGAAGAAGACCCTCAGCTTTGTTAAATCCAGATGGAGTGAGGGGAAGGGCAGGGATGTGGAGTGGTAAAAGGAGGGTGGCTTATGTGAAGCAGATGCACTTGGATGGATAAGTTGGGACAGGCTTTCTAGGGGCTCCAATGACAGGCAGGACGCTTGAACTTCATCCTGTGGAAGCAGGGAGGCCACAGGAGGCTCTGAGCAGAAGGGACAAATCTAAATTGTGGGGGAAAAAAAACATGACTGTAACTCAATAAAAACACAGGTACACACTCTAGAGGTGGACTATGAGGCAGGATTTACTGACAGTATTCTGAACAGAAGCCCGGGTACATGCAGCTGAAGTGCTCTGCAGCACCAAGTCTGTGGTAAGGGTCTTGCAGAAGAACAGTTGGAGTCAAGGCTGGGGTAGGGCAAGATGAACTGTGTAAGTTTTTTGTTGTTTTTTTGTTTGTTTGTTTTACACAGAATAGATAGAGCTCAAGGCTCTCACTGCAGTGAAGTTTAAATCCTGGCTATGGATCTACAGTAGTAGTCTTCAGGGACCTGGAGTAATAAGGATATATTTAGACAGGGTCTCATGCAGCTCAGGCTGCTCTCAAGTCTGCTATAGAGCTTAAAGCGGCCTTGGGCTTCTTTTTATTTAAAATTTTAAAGATTTGTTTTATTTAATGTGTATGATTGTTTTGCTTGCATGCATGTATGTGCATTGTGTGTGTGCCTTGTGCCCATAGAAATCAGAAGGAGGCATTGGATCCTCCAGAATTGGAATTACCAATGGTTGTCCACCATGTGGGCGATTGAAACTGAACCTGGGTCTTCTGTAAGAGCAACAAAGGCTCTTAGTCACAGAGCCACCCCTCCAGTCTGAAATTCCTATTTCAAATTTTAATTTCTTTTTATTTTATGGGTTTGGATGTTTTATATCTGTGCACCATGTGCTCGCCTGATGCCTACAGAAGCCAGAAGAAGACATCAGATCCCTGAATTAGACTAGCAGATGGTTGTGAGCCACCATGTGGGTGCTGGGAATTGAACCCAGGTCCTCTGGAAAGACAGCCAGTGTTCTTAACCACTGAGCCATCGCTCCAGCATAGCCTTGGACTTCTGATCCTCCTATCTCTGGCTTCCAAGTGCTGGGATTAAAAGCGTGTGCCACATGCCTGGGGTATGCAGTGCTGGAACTGGGACTCAGGGCTTTGCTCATATCAGGCAGCAGTTCTACCCACTGAGCTATCTCACCAATCAAGACAACCTTTATACTAACAAAGAGGCAGCAAGGTCTTTAGCACCAAATAATACTGATGTCAGATAATCATTACAAGGCCCAGCCGATGAGGAGAAAAGGGAGTAAAGAAAGAGGCAGTAACAAGAGGAGGTGGTGGCAAGCAAGGAGAGTGAGGAGGTCACAGTGCCGCTCTTCATCCGCTAAGCAGCACCAAGGCATCTGGCCTGGCCCAATTCAGCCACTTCAGGTGGTCTGGAATGCTGGCCCAAGACTAGCCAGACGTCATCATTTCAGCTGTGAAGAATTCAGATGGAAACACTTTGGACGAGACTGCACTGGCTCCGTGTGGATGGGAGAGGACCACTCATCGGTCTTGGGGGCTTTTCACTTCTGGCCAGTGTCATCCGTGTCAGATCCATCTGGACACCCCAGCTTTTTTTTTTTTTTTTTTTTTTTTTCCTCGTTCTTTTCCAGATGCCTTTGCCAGGAACAATATTTACCACACTGCAGTGCAAGAAACTAGGACATTGAGGGAAGAAATTGAGCACTAGCTTTGACTCAAGTGTTCTCATGATATTATTGTGTCCATTGAACCATTTACTCCTCATTCATTTACTTTCTCAACTGTGTCACGGGGTGGTGCATTTCCGGTATCATAAGGGTGCTGGTGGACTTGTCACAAGACCTCCGGTACCATGGAGATGAGGTCACACCCGACATAAGAACAGAGAGGTGAGAGGGTAGTTTAGCCAGTTATGTGACTACTCTGCAAGCTGGAAGACCTTAATTCTCATCCCCCAGCATCCATGAGAAAGCCAAGAGCAGTGGCGTGCATGTGTGATTCCAGTGTTGGGTAGATCTCGACGCTAGGCCAGCCCACCTAGCTGAGCAGGTGATCTCGAGGTTCGGTGAGGGATCTTCTGAAAATGTAAGACAGAGAACAATTGAGGAAAACACCCATGGTCAGCCTCTAGCTTTTACATGCACATGTCCACACATATACACACACTCATGTACAGGTACACATACCACACTACATACCAAGTTGTGGGGGGGTGGGGAGGGATGATATGGTGAAACATTTCCTAGTTCCACATCCAATTAAAAAAAAAAAGTCCCAAAGCAAAGTTCACTCCCGTGAGACGCTCCCTACAGCTCTCTGCCACTCTTTGTATTTTACACAGATAGCTCCTATCCTCTGGGCATTAAAGGACTTCTGCTTGGAAGTAGCTTAGGTTAAATAACTTAGGTTAAATTTCTTCAGCTGTCAGACTTCAACCACGGTTTTCAAATGTATCGCATTCTAATGCCGGTGGTCTGTGCGTTTGTGTTCAAGTCCCTATGTTGAAACTCTCATTCCCAAGGGGATGGCACTAGGAGATGGGGGTCCTTAGGTGCTGGTTAGCTGGTGAGATGGTGCGCATGCCTCCCCTCTCTGCCTGATGAAGATACAGGGAGAAGATCGCCATCTACAGCTACGGAGAGTGACCTCACCAGACCCTGGACCTGCCCATGTGCTGACATGGAGCTTCCTACGCTCCTCTGCCTCCCCTCCCCCACCCAGTTGAGAAATAAAGTTCTGTCGTTTAAGCCACTCTGTCTAAAGGTCTCCCTACAGCAGCTAAGACTTGTCTGTACGGCTCATCTGCTCAAGTCGCTCTCCAGTCCTTCCTGGGATGAAATCTTTCACTTCCTTTGTCTCTTAAACCCCCCAGGAATCAAGGGTATCAGACTGGCCTGAAATCCACAGCCTGGAGGGAGCAGATTCAGGCAGGCCTTGACCGAGGTCCACAGTGCTTTGACAAGGCAGAGATTTCCCCTCCCCCACCCGCCTCCCCACCCCCACAGCTAGGTATCTCCACTGCGGCCCTTGCCTGTGGCTCTGAACGGGAGAACTGCACTGGAGACTGTACCCCTGGCTCCCCCTCTACTAATAAATGTTTGATTGATTCTAAATGAGCTGTCACTATGTCTTGGAGTGAGAATCACAAGCAGGGCCATAAGCAGATTGTAAAGTGACAGTCACGTGACCCAGGCTGCGGCTCTGACAACAGCCGAGGAGGAAGATGATTTAATTACGGGGAAGGAGGAGGGAGACCACCGGTTCTGGGAGGGGGTTGGGTCCCTAATGATCAACTCTTCCGAATCAAGAAGACTTGTCTTTGTTCTGCGTTTTCACGGCCTGTCAAGGTTTACATAAAATCTCTGTATTATACCTAAAAACTGCATTGGTTTTGTGTCTCTATTTCTCTTGGGAAACAGTGACAAGGAGTGACTGACTCCTGAGGAGCTTGGGTCATCTCTCCAAGCAGAGAACATTTCAGTGGGTTTTTTACTTTTAATTTCAGGGTTTTTGTTGTTGTTGTTGTTGTTGTTGGTGGTGGTGGTGGTGTGTGTGTGTGTATATGTATATGTGTGTGTGTGTGCACATTCACAGGGAGGCCAGGGGCTCTTCCAGGCTGGCTGGGTTGCAAGCTCCAGGGGTTCACCTGTGTCTGACTCCCCAGCTCTGAGAGGACAACAGCATGCCACCCACTACGCCCAGCTTCTTAAGTGTGTGCCAGGGACTCCGCTCAGGTCCTCGGGCCCGCGTGGCAGGCACTTCACCAACTGAGCCATGGCCCCAGCCCTGTCCCACTTTTCCTTTTTGCTTCTGGTGACTGTCGTGGGGTTGTCTTACTAAATTAAATTTCTGACGACCATTAACGCTTGCACTTTGCCTAACATATCACTACAGGTGAGAGGGAGCGCCCATGGCCAGCCTTTGGAAGGCAGCATCAGAGGCTGGCTACCTTCCTGGCATTCTGTATAGGGGGTTTCCACTCACCAGCTCTCAGGCCTTCGTCCAATGATTGAATCTCCTTGAATTCTGTTAGCCTCACCTGAAAAAAAATGATAAGACTGTTAGCCACTCCCCAGGTTTGGGTGCGTGTGCATCCAGCCGCTTCCGGGCCCATAGCACCTCTGATGGGTGCTACCTTTTAGGATTGTGGGCCAATGTGCTGATGCAAAAAGATGCCCCTGGGGAGTGGAGAGATGGCTCAGTGGTTAAGAGCCTTTGCTGCTCTTCCAGAGGACCTCAGCGTGGTTTCCAGCACCTACACAGCAACTCACAGCCATCTGTAACTCCAGTTCCAGAGAGTCAGATGCCCGGCTCAGACCAGCATGGGCACTAGGCAGGCACTTGGTGCACACACATATATGTAGTCAAGACACCCACACTCATAACATAAAATAAATAAATCTACATCTCTCTATCTATCTATTTAGAGACAGGGTCTCTCTATATATCCCTGGCTGTCCTGGTCACTCTGTAGACCTCAAACTCACAGAGATGCACCTGCCTCTGCCTGGGATTAAAAGCCTGCACCACTACTAATCTACATATTTTTTTTTTAAGCTGTGTGGACAAAGCAGGGCTGAAGGTCAGCTTCCCCATACCTGGGGCAGGGGGCCTCCACACAGCTCATCCGGCCACAGCCTTCCCGCCCCTGCTGATGATTCTAACACGATTTGTAACATTAAACAGTATCAGTCACCGTATGGCCATCACTGCTTGAAGAAACAGAAGAGGACTAAGGAGGATTAAGGCTTCATATTATGACCAAAAATGGGGCCCTGCTACCTCAGCTGTACCTGGCTTCTGGGAGGACAGGGAGGACCATGTTATTCCTGAAGGCTGGGTTCGGAATAAGAGTTGTGGGAGGGGAGTTTAGTACAAACACCTGGGGGCAAGGGAACATCAGCCTCAGGCGACGTTCTGGAATGTTCCAGGTGTGCTCTGGGAGGCAGTTATGTGTGGTAGTTTCAGATCTGGAGTTAGAAAAAAAAAAAGGTTCCAGTTCCGATTTCTCGGCATATTTGTCCTGGGCGGGGGTGGGGCAGGGGTGGCGAGTGAGGGTGGGAGGTGGGTGGTGGGTGGGAGGTGTCAGGGTTGTTCTTTAACTTTCTCAATTTTTTCAATGACAAATTTCTAACTTTGATCATGTCCTCTCTCCCGGACCCCCTTTTTTTTAAAAACAAAATCCAGGTTGCAGCGCAAGCTGCTTCCACCCGGTTCCTCTGCCTCCTAGTGCCGCGGTTATAGGGGTACAGTAGCACGTCCTGTTTAATGATCCCTTTGTAAGCACATGACGGGGTTTTGCCTATCAAACAGGGTCATTTATGGCAAGGTACTATGAATTTTACAAGACACGGTATATGCAGAAATTGTCGCTTGCTTTTTCTCTCAATGCACCTGTTAGATCCGAGGAGGTAGGTTTTTGAGTGAGCATCCTGGGAATAAGGACTTCAACTTTGCCTTCTGTGGGCCTGGCAGGGTGCCAAGAGATTTTGACCACCACCTCGTGGACATACGCGGAACTGCAGAGTCAGGGCGTACGTTGGGATTGAGTCCCTTAGCCTTGCTAACTAATAGCTCCAACAGTGTGTTCTGGAACATTCTTTGCTGTCCGTAGGTGAAAAATATCTTTGCATTTCTTGTTCTGACAATAGAATTATATTTGTCGAAACTCATAAAGAATTTGTCATACATATCCAGCGTCTGTGTGTGATGTGAATGACCAAAGCCGACCAAATTGAAAAACTCGCCTGGACACTTATGACCCGCTGTTTTCCACACCAGCACACTCACGTGCTCACTATCCCCTGAAGGAAGTATAACACCCGAGTCTCACCGCCTAGTAGTTAACCGTGGTAAAGTGGCTGAGAATCTACGCCCTCACCTTTTGCTCTCTGATGCACTCCTTAGCCGCATGGCCGGACACAGTTCCTCTGGGAAACCAGACGAATCAGGACAGCGCTCGAATTTACAACTCAAAGTAACTTCAGCCTTGGTTTGCCCTTCCTCTTTTTTCCCCTTTAAGCGATATTCACATTATTTTTCATAAATCTGTGGACTGTGTATCATTTGTGGTTGAACCTACACAGTTTTCCTGTAGAGCAGGAAAAGAACAAAGGTCTTCTTTTTAAGCCCGAAGGCTGTAGCACTTACACGATTTTAGGAAGATCCCAAAGGATACAAATTTCAAATATGTGTGCCCATGAAACGTGTGGGTCAGTAGGTGACTTTGGAAGACAGCAAGTGGACCTTCAGCCCCACCACCCTGAATGCACTGATCTCATCCAATCTCAGAAGCTAAACAAGGTCTGGTCTGGTTAGTACTCAGAAGGCAGGAGTCACAAAATACTGATTTTTTTTTCCTTCACTGCCTGAGCCTTCTGGAACCAATGGGCTTGGGTTGATGAAGCTAGGGGGTGCTAAGACATGGAAACGGCCAGTTGCTGTAAGAGCTGGATTTGGCTATGCATGAAATGAAGTGATTCCCTGTGGTGATGACAGTCACTCCTGGGAGACTCCCAGGACAGAGAAGCCCCCATGCAGCCTTGACCTCCGTGGCAATTCAGCTAGGAGACCTGGGCTGTCAAATTCCTGTGCATCAGCAGTATTGAAGAGGGCTGTGTGGGAGGGAGTTCTTAGCAAGTTCAAGAGACAAATTTGGTGTCACTGTAACATTTTTGGAGCTGTTAAAATAAGATGCTTGTATGACCTCGGACAGACTTGTAAATGGCGGCATGCAACATCTGCTTCTGTGGTGGAATCATTCTTGTGGGTTTTCTAATCAGGGAAACATTAGAAGCTGCCTCATGAATAAATGCCCTGCCTGACTCAACTCTGTGAGTCAACTCCCCTCACACTGTGACTGTGTCTATTGCTTTTAACATCCTGCAAATTGACAGGGCATCTTTCACATAGTAGGTCTCGGTGCAAATGGAATCTGGCGATAGTGTGGTATCACCAGTTGCTCCTGCAACCCAGCTGCCAGGTCAGAATCTGTCTTGGGTAGGGTTCCGATTGCTGTGATCACACCCTGACCAAAAGCAATCTGAAGAAGGGACCAGGCTGGCCTCAAACTCATGGAGATCTGCCTGCCTCTGCCTCCCAAGTGCTGGGATTAAAGATGTGTGAATGGTTAATCTAATTAATCTTATTAATAAAAAAAAACCCAGGAGTCAGATATCAAGGTAAAAACCTGAAAGACTAGAGAAGCAGGAGAGCAGCCACAGTTGCTTCCTACCTCTACCATTCCTCTGTCCAAAAGGGCCAAGACCCTCCTCAGCCCCGCCTTACTACTTCCTGTCTCCTCTCTGTCTATAGTCCTCCAACCCTCTATGGTCAGCTAGTGGCTAGCTCCACCCTCTGACTCCAAACAAGCTTTATTTGTCAGGACACAATCAAAATATCACACAACAGATGTGTGCCACCACACCTACCTAATTTGACATCCTTTAGTCCATCATCCAGGGAAGTCAGGACCAGAACTCAAGGCAGGATCCTGGAAGCAGGAACTGATGCAGAGGCCATGGAAGAGTGCTGCTGGCTTGTGTTCCTGGCTTGCTCCTTGTGGCTTACTCAGTCTGCTTTCTTATAGAAACCAGAACCATCCGCCTAGGGGTGACATCGCCCACAATAAGTTGGACCCTGCCACATCAATCATCAATAAAAAACAAAGTCTGTCAGCCAGTGTGGTAGGAGCATCTTATCAATTGAGGTTCCCTCTTCTCAAATGACTCTACCTTGTGTCAAGTTGGCATAAAACTAGCCAGCATAGAGGCCTCCTGCCTGGCCTAGAAATTGCTCTCCTTAGAGGTCTCAAGTTAGAATCCAAACTATCTGGAACATGAGAGGTTTTTCCACGTGTCGTGAAAAGAGAAACCCAGGCAAAGCCAGCCCAAGTTGAAAGTGGATTTGCACCTACTCCTCAGTATAGATAGCATGCAGTGATGGGTTTCATTCTGACATCTTCAGACACGTGTACAGTGTATTTTGGTCATTTTCACCCTGCATTAGTTACTTTCCTGTTGCTGTGATAAAACTCCACAATCAAGGAAACAAAGAAGAGTCTGTTTTGGCTTGCTGTTCCCGAGGGATGAGAGACCATCATGGTGGGGGAGGCATGGTAGTAAGCAGCAGGCGTGGCGGCAGGAAGACAAAGCTGACAGGTCACACCTTTAAAAACAAGCACAAAGTAGAGAGGGCACTGGAAGTGGGGGGCAAAGCGGTTCAACTGTAAAAGCTCACCCCCGAGATGCACTTCCTCCAACGAGGCCCCGCCTCCTGAACTTCCACAAACTAGGATCCAAATGTTCCCATACCTGAGCCTCTGGGGGACATTGCTCATTCAAACCACCACACGTCCCAGTTAACCACTCTTGTCCCCCTCCTGGTGCTGAACCTCTTCTTCTTAACTCACGTCCTCTTCTACTTTAATGTCTCCCCCCCCCCCCTTTTCTGTCTCTTCCTTTTGTGGTAGCCCAGTGGGTTTTATCCAGGGTGCTTACAGGAGTGGATTAGCATTTTCATGTACCATCTCATGGCGTTTCTGTAATGGTACCACTACGAAACACCTGCAGCCATACAAAATTTTAACTCTTTTAAATACTGTCGTGTTATACAGTCAGAAGAATGTAATTTAGCACTGACTATACTGCTATTGAAATTATATTCAAATTTCTGTATGCATTAGTCATGCTTCCAGAACAGACATTTAGCTTTTTGAGCACAAAGATCCTATCTTAAACTTCTCTTGTCTCCTCCAAAATCCTGGCACTCAGCTCATTACACCTGACTCGGTTCCTACCTATCAGTCATCAGCATCCCCAGACTTGGCTGGCTTTGTGTTTTGTAAGGGTTGTGTGATGTCAGGATGGGTCCTGATGCAGGTAGCTGGGCCTGGGGTGACAGCATATCCCTGCTCACTGTGGATGTTTATGTGCCTCTCCTGAGAATGTGGACGTCCACCACTGCCTGAAGCCAGCTTGCTTGGAGTTTTCTTCCCATTACCTGTTCCCTATGTCCTGTTCTTACTTGAAGATGTGAGTCTGCCTCTACCGTGTCTGTGAAAACTTCCTGACATACATACTCACAAGAGTTTCCCTTCCTCTGTGCCCTTGCTCTGCATGCCTGGGTAGCAGAATCATGGCTCTTTTCTCATTTCTGTAGTTACTTCCCCTCTTTTTTTTTTTTAAAGATTTATTTATTTATTCATGTATTTTATGTATATGAGTGCTCTGTCTTCATGTACACCAGAAGAAGGAATCTGATCCCATTACAGATGGTTGTGAGCCACCATGTGGTTGCTGGGAATTGAACTCAGGACCTCTGTAAGAACAAGCAGTGCTCTTAACCGCTGAGCCATCTCTTCAGCCCCCCAGTTACTTCTCCTCTTTAATTAAGTTGTCTTATGTCATGTAACGGAGATGAAATACCTCACAAAGGCAACTTACAGGTGAAGAGCTTTATTTGGATTACCAGTTCCTGGGTACAGTCCCTTAGGGCAGGAAGTCATTGGCAGCAGGAACTTGAGGATGCAGCTGGTCACATGATATGGGCAGTTGTCAAGAAGCAGAGAGCAATGGATGCTGCTGTTTCCTCCTTTTCATGCAGTGTAGGACCCCAGCCAAGTGTGGCTACTCCCGTCTCAGCGAACCTGCTCAAGACATTCCCTCGCAGGCCTGTCCAGAGGATGACCTATTTAAAGAATCCTTCACAGGTGTGCCTGCAGGCTTATCTCTGAGATGATTTCAGATCTTGTCAAGCTGACAGTATTAACCATCACATAAGTCATGCATCCTCTTTTTGAGCAGATGCTTGCAAAAGCACTTTGTAGGCCCCCAGCTTATGTACAGAGTAGACAGTACCTCTGTATATACAGTGTATAAGAAGTGTGTATTTGTAGATCAGTAAGATTGACACTCATCAATCAGGGACACATTCCTGAGAGAAGGAGACCAATGTCATGGCCATCTCGCCCTTGCTCAAATATGCATTTGTCATTTGATTACAACCAGGATCTCTTAGTTGTTTTTGGTTTTTTGTTTGTTTGTTTGTTTTTAATTTTATGTGTATGAGTGTTTTGCAGTAGTACCTGCAGAGGCCAGAAGAGGGTTCAGAGACCCTTGGGCTGGAGTTACAGGTGGTTGGGAGCTACCACATGATGCTGGGAACTGAGCCTGGGTCCTCCAGAAGAAGGATGGTGAGTGCTCTTAAGCACTGAGCCATTATTCCTGCTCCCATGGATCTCTTTACTCTTCACCTTTTATAATACTCATCAGAGATGGTGCAAACCCTCAAGAGACTTCCAAACCCTGAGTATAGCCCTCTATCCTCCGCAAAAGATGCCAGTTAAGGTGAAGCATCTCTCTGCAGTCTTTTGAGCTATCACGATGTTTATCTGAATTTAGTTCGGTTGCAGGAGACAGACTGCAGCAAGAATGCGCCGTTAGACATGCCTGGGAGAGCAATGTCCCTTAGCAGGTCATCATTAGCATTGGCTCTGGGTGGTGAACCAAGTCACAGCGGTGGCAGCTCGCGACTCTGGCTCTAAGGAACTTTCATCTATTGAAGAAACCCTGCACACACACACACACACACACACACACACACACACACACACACACAGAGGGGCGTATAAATAATTCAAGGCACGATGTGTGGTACATAAATGTCACTAAGTGCTGCAAATTCTAAGCAAGGAGCTGTCTCTGAAGAGCAGGGGGAAAGGTTTTTAGCAGAATGAGAGCTGTTCTGGGTCTTGAGATAGAGGTGAAATGGAGCAGAGAAGACACATGGTGAGCAGAGGATGAGGTGGAAAGGGATGACTTAAAGCTTTAGAGTCACTGAGAATCTGACACGATGTTTTCTTGGGTTTCTGTAGCTCCTTCCTTACTGGAGGTGGACCTGTGGGATTGCCATGGAGAGCGAAAGAACAGAATATGCCTGACGTGGAGCTGGGCACTCGGTAGATGAGGACTAATTGTTGTTTCACAGGAACTGTCAAAAGCAATGCCAATAAGATGCAGGTAGGCGAGAGGATGGCTGATAGCGATGGATAGAAGGTGGTATTCCGTCCATTTGCCTGTTGGAAGGCTCGCCAGTCTGAGGGGCTGGGTTTTAAGCTCCCAGCTTCAACATAGAGGGCAGCACTAAAGGCACTAATGAGGCTTCAGCACTTTCCCAGAGTTTCTCATTTGAAGAGCCACACGCTGAGGCACCGGAAGGCGTGGCAGGAGAGGGTGGAAGGTTGCGCCATGTCTCAGCTCCACTAATTACACCCACTGAGATTTTTGACTCCAATGATTTGAGAAGTACTTACATTAAAAAAAAAAAATAGTAAGACTTCCAAAACCAGGAAACCCTGAATTGATAAAATACTGAAATGAATCTAAACATCTAAAATCGATAGTACTGAAAGCCCATGAGGACTTGCCTCCACCAGACTGCCCAGGGCCAGCAGTTCCTCTGTCCGAAGCCTCTCCACTGCTCTGTGTCCAGAATCCCAGGATGCCAAAGTTAGAAACCACTCACAGGTGGATGTGCTGATGGACAGGTTTGTGCAACTAATGAGCTCCTATTAAAATATGAGGACAATGCTAATTTTCATCGTCTTTGCGAGAGATTAAAAAAACACAATAAAATCTTTTCTATATACAGCTGTTACAGGATGGTTGGGTGAGAGGGACTGACGATAGAGTGAGCCAATGGTGTTCTTAATTAAACAATATTTTTCTTAACAGATTGGAAAGGATAAGCTATTTTGGTAAGAGGAAGGAATGAGAGACACAGCTTACAAATCATATATATTCTGCTATTTGAATCTATAACCAATACTAAAGAGTATTAAAAAACATGCTTATAAATCAGAGCAGAGTGTGTGACTATCTTTCAACTTGTAAATACACACAAATATAAGCATACACACATACACACATGCATACATATACATATATTCAAGTAGAGGGACAGATCAAGAGCAAAAGAGGAATAAACTTCCCAGTAGGAAGATGCATCCTGAAGTCTGTTTAGGACTACTAATTAGCAGAGCTGTCAGGAGGAAAGCTTCGCACACCAGTTGGTTAAAGCCGTTTCAAATACTTCTACCCCATGCAGCTGCTGTGATTCCCAGCTCGCTCCCCTTTGTAGAAGGCAAGGCTTTTGAACCTGAGAAATAATTAGAGAGAACATGAGAGGCTGTTTCTCCTGGTGGGATGTTCTTCTGTGACACATTCATTTTGAAAGACCAGGCAAATAGTCTATCAGGGAACTAACGGGTCCACTGAACTCTTAAATATACTTTAAGTCACTCTTAAAGGTTCCAGTTCACTTCTGCACACTCAAGTCTATGTGGATGGACTTAACTGTGGATTGCTGTCAATAAAGTTTGAGATGTTGAGTGAAAACCCAGTCAGAGTGAACTGGGCTTACTGAGGGTTTACTATGCACCCAGCTACTGTTGCTCACTGACCACCTGGAGGCAGCTAGCACACAGTTTTTAGTCTTAATGGATCACAGTGGGGTAGACAAAACAAAGTCTATCCTATCTCAGGAAATCATAGCCCAACCCTGCTGGAAGGGCAAAGTCAGAACTGGAGTGTAAGTGGGAAGGTGCGCACGGTGCTTGAAGACATCGAATGTCAGTTGGCTGGAAGCTGGATTGTGGAGTCGTGCTCATCATGTTGATGTGGTGGTTTCTAGCTGAACTGTGGAGGACATTGACAAGGACTAGCTTTGCAAGTAACCGAAATCCACGGAAGGACCTGGAGCTTGGACATCCAGCGTGCCTTTGAGCTAGGAAGGTGAGCTTGGTGACAGTGTGTTGGACAAGTCAGTGTTGGGGGACAGCACATTCACGGGGAGAGTTGGAGGACTTAAATGACAGACTGGAGACACACAACAGACTAAAGGTTGGGAGAGACTTGCGAGATGGGCTCGGAAGCAGGAGGTAGTTCTTAGTCCTCCCAGCTGGGTCATGGCTGCTATAATTACTAGTCTATCTGTCCTGCTTTTCAGGTGAAGTTCCTCCCTTCCTCCCTCCCTCCCTTCCTCCTTCAACAGGGTCTTGCTGTGCAGCCCAGGTAAGCCTCTGACTTGTCAACCTTCTGTCTCCGCCTCCCCAGTGACAAGATTACAAGTGAGCCACCAGGCCCAGGTTAAATTACAAGTCTCTTGAAGGTAATGCTTGAATTGCACAGAGAAAGGTCTGTAGCTTGAGTTAAATCCTGTGTAATGGAATGCATCAGAATTGGATTTTTTTTTCATGCTGACCCTTGTTAATAAGGAAAGTCTGCTTATTACCCAAGACATGACCGATACACATCTATTTTGGATATTAAGATTATTTTACACAGATTTAAGCTAGATTTCCTGGTAATGCCCTACTGTTTATAGAATCCTCTCCTGCCTACACACACCAAACTCAAACCTCAGAACCCAATGTCCACTGTTTGACTAATAAAAAGGTACTGTTTTCATTTAGAGGCAGAAATCTAAATACCGTGAAATGTGTTAATCAGTTTCCCGGGCACTTAAACATCTGTTTTTCCACTTTTCGGATTCATCATTTAAAGGAGAGATAGCTTGGGGAATTCTGATCTACTAAAAGCTTAAAAACAAAACAAAAAACAAACCCAACAGCCTTTGCCATGAATACTCTTTTCTTCAGAATGCAAAAATAGAAAGGACGTTCTGGTCTAAATAATGCATAGTGTTCTATTCTGTGAGGCAGGTCAGGACTCTAGCAGCTACATCATCTCAAATGCCCGCTGGGCTCTGCTTGACACGGAGGTTTCTTCAGGAGCTATGCATTTCCTATTACACCAGGGCAGCCTCCCGCATGCCAGGGCAGCCTCCCGTGTGCCTCTGATCCTGATTGTCATTACCAAGCTTTCCTACAGTGCTTGCCTTTACACTTTCGCTGAAAAATCACTTACGTTTGCACGTTCTCTCTCCTTATTTCAGTCAATCAGCTTCTTTACCCTGGAGCTAGAATGTCCAGCAGGACCTTTGACCAAGATCAAATCCAGGCTCCAAGATTCACCAGCCTTTTGGAGATTTTTGCTTTCCTATTTGGAAATGGAAATAAAGATGCCTACTTCCTGGGAGTTACAAGGATTAAGTACGGATATCAGGAATTATCCTTAGGATGGACTCTCTTCACTTGAGTTTCTTCTTCAGCCTCGGGGGAGGTTTATTTCTGAAGATGCCAAAGCTAATGAGAAAGTAGGAAATAGACACACGGGTCCTATACCATCATCAACATAACCCCACTCTCCACCAAACAGCATCAACACCTCCCAGAACACAGAAGTGCCAGGTCTCAGGCTCGCTGGCTTCCAGCCCTACTACTGCAGACACTCTGTGGGGAAGGGCACCCGATCTGAATTGACACCCACCCCTGCTGGTAATTCCCAAAGCCTCAGAATCAGAACCCCAGTTCTATAAGTGCAGTGCGTGTCTGTGTGTAGATGCCGGTTACACACCAGGGAAAAGGGGTGCGCACGTGCTCATGTTTGACTGCTGTTTCGAGTGATAATCTTTTATTTCCCTTGGGGCGCTGGTCGGGTCATTCGTTTTTCTTTCCTGCTCAAGCTGACAATTTGGAAGCCGGGATTTAGGAGGAGGTAGGGACACCTTCCTGACTTGTTCAGATCTGAGAAGTTGAAGATGTCCCGACTCTCATCTTCAGAAATAACAGCCTAGTGTCCTTCCCTGGAGAGACCTTTGCCTGGGGGCAGGACTTTTCTGTCTTTAGGGATGACCTGGAAGGGCTGAGTGGGTAGTGTGGCCATAGGCTGGTGAGTCGGAGGGTTTTCTGGTTTAGAGAAATCTTACCACCCTGTTTATTTTTGTTTGGTTGGTTGTTTCCTAAGAGTCAGCGTCTCCTGTAGCCCAGGCTGACCTTGAATTCTGACCTCTGTCACTCAACTTCCTTCAGCTACTGGGCTGAGGATTGGCTAGATACCGCCCCCTTGTGGACAACTAGTCTCCCTGGCTCCTCATGGGAGCCCAGAGGCCTGCTAAGGGCTTAGCACAGAAGTCCTTGAGTTGTTGACAAAATGGCTACAGCTTGCTTCTCTGTTTTTCTTCTTTCCTGGCTCTCTCTCAGCAAGCGACTCTCTTCATCAACCCCATGTTAATATGGTGTGGTGCAGACATTTTACAAGCATTATTCACTGTAGCTGAGTGAACCAGGGGTGTATAGCATTTGATACACAGGATTCTGTTCCACCATTAAGGTTTGTTTTTAACTGTTCAAAACGATTCAGGTAATGTGTTAATTTTAGAAAAACATACAAATGACATCTGCAACCCTGTCATTTCCCAAGTAAATAATTTGCTATTTGTGCGTCATATTGTAAACCATTTCTATTTGGGCACTTTCTTCTTTCCTGTTTTTAGTTTATTTCTGCTCACACAGTAACAGGGCCCCAGACCTTAGCACAACTGACTCCATGATGGAAGTGTCATTCAGGCTGTAAAACTCAGCTTGTAGACAGCACCACCTGACAAAAATAAAAACAAAGGCCTATTCCATCCAAGTCCATAGTTCTGGGAAAGTCTCTAAATGTACTAATACTGTTTTTTGGCTTCTGTAGTTCCTCTTCTGGCTAATTATTTTTGTTAACTGAAGTATGTCATCCCAGGACATGGTTTTGTGCTTAAAGCTCATCGTGAGGAAGGCTCAGGGCTACACTGGGATCCTGAACACCCAGTGTAGTCACTGGCTGGCTAATAAAGACTTTCTTAAACCCATGTCCAAGCAGTCTTCTCTGGTAAGTACCCCAGAACAACATATCTCAAGAACAAGAATACAGACCAAATAGGGTATGATGGTACATGTCTTGAATCCTGGCACCTGGGAGGCAGAGGCAGGTGGATCTCTGAGTTCAAGGCCAGCCTGGTCTATATAGTGAGTTCCAGCCCAGCCGGGGCTACGTAATGAGACTCTGACTCAAAAGAGGAGGAGGAGGAGAAAGAGGAGGAAGAAGACAAAATGGGGGGAGGGGGAGGGAAGCTTCGTGTCAGACCCTGGACACTGCTGACTTAGTCCTTGGACTTGGTGCCTTGAGGTCTCCTGCAGCTGTCCTTGGTACCTTGGTAACACGACCCGTCTCCTTCTGAGTTCAACCTGGTCATTTAAAAGCCGCCTGACCCACCTCTCTCCTCCTCACCACTTTTTTGCCTCTTTGCCCTTCAGTTACATCTGCAGGCTCTCATGCCCTGTCCTTTTCGCTTTTAACATCTTTCTTCATTTTCCCTGGAAGGAAAAACAAGAAAAAGAAACCCAGTGTCTATTCTTGTCTGGGCTCAGTATGTTTTCTTGGCTCTTGGCTGGGAGTCTGCAGCTCAGCATTTTAAGGTCATATTTTACTTGATCAATAACACTTGTCTATATTAGAATTATTAACCCTGAGTCTGCCATTGAAGTTAAAATATTTTTTCTATTCATTCAGTATTCTGTCCACACTTCCATTCATCCATTCAGCTGTCATTCATCACTTGAGGTGTGTCCATGAGGTTTCTGTTCTTGGCCCTGGAGAGTTCAAAGGGGCTTAAGTGGAGAGGGAAGGCAATTAGTTTCAGATTTTCCTGTGGGCTTTGGAACAAGACAGCGAGGTGATGGGGAGACTGATAGCTTTCTTGACTCTGCAGGGAAAGGCTGTCCTGAATAGCTGGCCATTCACGTGGGAGCTAAAGAATGAGAAGGAGCCAGCAGCTTGTCAGCCTGGAGAAGAGCCTCTGGGCAGCAGGGTTAGCAAGTACACATGCCATGTCCTGGGTGGGAATCAGCCTCTGTAGGAGCTGCATGGGACCACAGAGGTCATAGCAAGATGGCAAGAGGAAAGAGGGAGGGCAGGCTTAGAGAGCAGGGGCTGTGGTAAATCCAGCTCCTTCACCTCCCCCCTCGCTCCCTCTCCCTCTTTTGTAGGCTGAGGATTGAACTAGGGAAGTATTCTACCCCTGAGCTACATCCCCAACTTCAGACCTTGTCCTAGCTGTGAGTAGGGGGACTCTTCTCTTAACAAGATCTCACATAATTCAAAGGTCATGCTGGCTGGTGTCGGTCAAATGGGTTATAAGGGAACAGAGCAGATAGTACAGTCAGGAATGAAGATTTTATTTATTTCTTCTTGCTTGAGACAGTCTCAC